>UESW01004015.1:1141474-1325061 GCA_900491605.1 Calamus simplicifolius
ATTTCATGGCATCAAGCCATTTATTAGAGTCAGTCCTTTGCATAGCATCCATATAGGTGATCGGATCCTCGTTGTTCTCATTGAGCTCAACAGGATCTTCGTTCTGGACCAAGAAACCTAAGTATCTGTCCAGTTGATATGGTACTCTACCAGATCGCCTTAATGGTGCATCTAAAATGGGTTTTGAGTTTGATCTAATCAATTCAGATTCTAAGGGTTCACTGGTTTGTGTTGTTCCTTCTACTTGATGAACTTCCTCAAGTTCAATATTAGAGCTATTTGTTCCTTCACTAAGGAACTCCTTTTCAAGAAAAACTGCTCTATTACTAATGAACAACTTTTGTTCTTCAGTATTGTAGAAGTAATATCCTTTGGTTTCTTTCGGATAGCCGATAAAAAAATATTTGTCAGATTTGGGTTCAAGTTTGTCTGATTTTGCACGTTTCACATAAGCCGGACACCCCAGACTCTCAGATAGGTGATAACCGGTTTATGTCCATACCACATCTCATGTGGAGTTTTAGAAATAGACTTACTTGGAACCTTATTGAGAATATGACAAGCTGATTCTAATGCATATCCCCAAAATGATATTGGCAAGCTTGCAAAACCCATCATGGACCGAACCATGTCTAACAGGGTTCGATTCCTTCTTTCCGACACACCGTTATGCTGCGGTGTTCCTAGAGGAGTCCATTGGGAGAGAATCTCATTCTCCCTTAAATATGTCACAAAGTCATTTGAAAGGTATTCGCCTCCTCGATCTGATCGAAGGGTCTTAATACATTTTCTGTTTGTTTTTCTACTTCTTTATGATATAGTTTGAACATTTCAAACGACTCAGATTTATGTCTCATAAGATAGACATAACCGAACCTAGAAAGGTCGTCTGTAAAAGTAATGAAGTAGTAATATCCACCTTTGGCACAAGTGCTCATTGGTCCACATACATCAGTATGTACTAGACCCAATAGCTCTTTGGCTCTTTCACCTTTTTCAGTAAAAGATGACTTGGTCATTTTACCAAGAAGACAGGATTCACAGGTAGTTAATGATTCACAATCATCAACTCGAAGGATGCCCTCCTGGGTTAACCTGTTTAATCTGTTCTTGTTGATATGACCCAGCCGATGGTGCCAAAGATAAATATTTGTGACATCAGTTATTCTAGGGTGCTTACTTGATTTGTACACTACATTTACAGGCTGTGATAATATATAAATGCCATTAGATAAATGCCCAGTCATTACAGTGACTCCATTCATAATGATATTCAAAGTAACATCCTTTATTGAAATTTCATAATGACTTTTGGCCAGAAGGCCTACAGAAATTACGTTCAACAAGAACGTTGGGCAAAAATGACAATCATTTAGTACAATGACATTTCTATTGAAAACTATTTCAAGAACTCCTAATGCCAGAACTGGAACTAATCTTCCATCGCCGACATTAAGGAATCTTTCATTGTCCTCAAATCTTCTAGTGACCTGTAGTCCCTGCAATGAATTGCAAATGTTAAAAGGACTCCCGGTATCCAATACCCAGGTCTGATTATCATATACAGAAAAATTACAAGGTGTTATCATATAAATACCTTGTTGAGCAACATCTTGCCCCTTTTTCTTCTTTGGCCTGTTTTGATCAAGTGTGGCAATGTAAAGAGGACAGTTCCTCTTCCAGTGCCCTTGCATCTTGCAATGAAAGCATTCAGCTTGACTTTTATCAACTTTCTTCTTCTGCATCTGACCCCTTATAGATGTCCTAGCATGTTGCACCTTTTTCTTATTCTTTTTCTTCTTCCCTTTCCCAAAGGGTTGACGCCCTACCTTAGATCCTTCAACCACATTAACCAAACCCTTAGAGAGCTGGTTGTCCTTCTCAAAGTTCTGTAACAACCCCAACAAACCGTGGTAGTTGACTGCAGGCTTTGTCATTCGAAAATGAGTAAGGAAAGGTCGGAAGGATGGAGGCAAGGAATTCAGGATCGCATCTTTTCCCAACTGCTCATGTAGGGAAAGCCGAGCTTGCTTAGGAGTTCTATCTTCTCGATCATGTACAATACATGATCAGTGACAGGAGATCCATCCCTCATTCGAGCATTAAAAATAGCACAACTAGTCTTGTGCCTTTCAACGTCGTCAGGTGTGCCGAAAGATTCATTCAACGCTTGAATGATTTCTTCTGGCTGAGCATTCTCGAACCGGCGACCGAATTCATCGTTCATTGCTGCTAGCATGATGCAACGCACGCTAGTTCTATCACTGAGCCACTTCTGATAAGTGTCTTTCTCAGAACTTTGGGTGTTTGCATCAGGTATCTTTGGTGCAGGATTATTCAGAATATATAGAATCCTCTCATGCTCAAGGACGATCTTAAGTTTTCTAAACCAGCTATTGAAATTTAAACCATTCAACTTGTCACTATCCAATAGGGACCTTAATGATAAATTAGTGGCATTTTCTGCATAAGGAAAAACTAAAGTTTAGTAGTATATAAATTGATTCAGTCTAAAGACTTGGACTTTAGTCTAAAGATTCTTCCACTATTTTGTTCAAATTGGCAGCCTCTACACCCCAATTCGAAGAATTATTCTTAATTCTTTAGTGGGCACTAGATCTACATAGACTACATACAGGCCCAAGTGAAGCTTGGCCAACCCATATGCATCTAAGAGTAGGTTCAAAACCAATTGTTTTCCAAAATAATTCTTAGTGTTCAGTTTTGCCCCATGTTCCTCTTCAGCAGGCATGGAGTGCCTCCACTGAAAGTTCTGGTTAGGTCCAACCATTAAATGATATAATCAGTGTAACCTATCAATAGACAACCAAGCCCGAGTGAAGCTCGGCCCACCTGACTGTCTATTTAATAGTTACGCTGACTTATCATATAATGAATGATAATTTCGATGGTTGACAAGCACCAGCATGGAGTGCCTCCAATGATTATCAAGACATCGGACTCATTATCACCCACCTTAATGGGAGGCTATGATCTAGTTATCATATAACTATTTCATTTTAAGGACCTAATAATTTTAGAGGATTTAATAATCTAAAGATAAATTGACTAATCAAGTTCTCCCACTGAATCTATGAAATCGTAGAATAAAACAAGATTAAGTCAGGTTAAGTGGCACCTAAATCAGTCAGACTGATTTCCTTACAGGCATGGGTCAACTTGAATCAGGTAAATGATCTGAATCATAAATGGTTCACCACCAATTGATACAGGCATGGGTCAACCAGGTAAATGATCTGAATCATAAATGGTTCACCAGGTAAGTGAGATCGATAGGAGGGATATGCCATTAACTCGTTAAAGACGCATCAATACGAGTAGCTCTCAATTAAAAACCATTCGATCGTTGATCCTAGAGCAACTTGCCAACTCACCTTGACATCATATGGTTAATCAATTTTGATTTGACCATCT
Source organism: Calamus simplicifolius (assembly GCA_900491605.1). Lineage (NCBI taxonomy): Eukaryota > Viridiplantae > Streptophyta > Magnoliopsida > Arecales > Arecaceae > Calamus > Calamus simplicifolius. The sequence continues at coordinate 1,144,910 of UESW01004015.1, forward strand.
AAGAGATTCATGCTCAACCACGGAGCCTAATCTACTTCCATTTGGTTTAATCAAAGACATGGACATGATCAACTATAACTATTGTTTGATTTAGAGCATCCTTAACCTAATCTAATCAATATAGATTTGATCAAATACTCTTATAGTCTATTTGATTTAAACCTTAGGGTCTAACCCTTTATGGACCTGATTTAGCTAACCCAAAAGATTAAATATATTTCATGTCATATATTTCGAATCATGCATCAGTTGCATTATTTAACTACTCATAATTCCTTTATTTAGATCATATCTAAAAAGATTATGAATAAATATTTAACATTTAAATAAGATTCTCATAAATATTTGTCTGTTTCATAACATAGACAAGAAGCTATCATATCTCATATCTATATTTTTATACTAAACATGCAAATGTCATGCTTTTATATAACATCAATATGTATCAAATATAAAACATCTTTTGAGAGCGAGTGTAATCTATGTTTTGATACCAAAGATCAATTTAAATTATCTTTTGACTAAGCATCAATAATAAAAGAACCGTAACATTAACTTTGCTGATCATGAATCCTCCCACTTGAATCTTCTTCCAAGATCCACCAAACTTTCGATGACACCAGAATTACACCAGAATTTTCTATTCTAACTCTTTAGAAATTCAATCCATAACATTTCGTTGTTGTAATCTGGTGAGGGATGTCCTCTAATATGTCCTCTAATTTATAGTCTCATTTTAGTTGTCAGCCTATTGAATTCTAACACTTAGAATTCTGCCGTTCGGTGAAAACCAAAGAGACGCAGCGTTTGGTTAATTCCGACGTTCGGTGAAAACCAAAGGGATATGAATTCTAACACTTAGAATTCCATCACCTGGTTGATTCAAAGAGGCACATTTATTCCATATAAATTCTAACACTTTAGAATTCCAACGGAACCATTTGGAGAAGATTAATATTATACATTAAATTCTACATGTTAATTTAATCTCTCATATTTTAGTTATCTCATCATGTGAGATACTTATGTGAGAGGTTTGGGTTCAGGTTTTGATTTAAGCTGATCTGAATTTATTGGACTGAACCTACATAGATCATGGTCCTAGCCCAAATCAAATTTGGCTAGTCCTGAATCTATTTAAATCCAAATCAAGTCTAATTTCAAATCAATATTTGAAATTAACTAGTCCTTCTAATAGACTTAAACCAAATTAAATCTTATTCACTTATACTTAACCCAATTGAGATAATTCAATCAATCAAATTGATTAATTAAATCATATACGATTCTCAATTGTTGATCAACAAATAGATCATCCTAGGAAACTTCTATGCGTGTGACTCTCTAGGTTCGAATCTAAGCCGGTAGCATAAAAATAACTTTCTATACTAATTGATGTGTCCATCTAGCAATGAAACCCGACGTCCGGATAGGTCGAAGAGTTGCCAAGCAAACTGCAAGAACCCTAATAAACAGTTACTGTATAATTTATCCTTTTGACCACAAATGCTAAAGATGGCTTAAGAGCCTGTCAACTCTAAACAGCAAATCCATAAAGTAATTTCAACTTTAGTGATCATGTGACCTTCACATGAAGTGCCTTGGCCAAGGTTTAGCTAAGTTGAAATACAAGCATTTCTCCTTTTAACGGGATAGGTCAAATTTTATCTTGATCCACAACTGACTACCACAAGTACTTGACTGCACCCAGTAACCTTTCGTAGCTGGATTAGAAATCCAGGTGATCCGGCACCTAAGTACAATGAGTTGCTTGCAAGTCATCGGTTATGATCTTCAAGTCTAAAGGATACTTATACTCATATCTTCTCGGATTAACTCTTGACAGCAGAGTATCCGGAAATGAGTCACGTTCGGTGAAATGTACTCCTACACTTTCATATGTATGTCATACCAGTGTCTCTACACTCCTTGGTTAAGAGGACAACCAACAAATATGATATACAATGTCCTATATTTGATAGTACTATGGCCCTGTCATAGTATATCATTTGGTCGTGAACTCTTTTAAGGACCTTCAAAATAAATCCTCTTTATCGTGAAGGAAGATCCTGAGGCTTCATTACTATTAGAAGCTTTAAGAAGATTCTTGTAATGAATAAACTGCCAAATAACTTTTATTAATATATTAATTTATATACAATTTACATTAGCATGATCATCAAATGATTGGCTTTAGGACACAATTCCCAACATAAGGTCCACACCAACTTGAACCATCACAGCTCAAAAAGTATCCAATTGATACTTTGTCCTTCTTGCTTTACTAAATATAAACCACTCAACCCTTTTCTTCATTATCGATCTAGGATTTTAAGGCAAAATTCTAGAGGTGGCCCCCATACATTCAAGAGATGGCTCCCATCTCATGAATGTAGCACTTTGCCTGTGTGACACTTAGTTTCTGCACTTTCAGCTTGTGAGTGGCTCTGATACCATAATGTAACGATCCGGACTTACAAACCCAAGAACCCATTTCATCATATGAAAGCAAAACAAACAAGGTCCAAACCAACTTGGGCCACCACAGTCCAAAAAGGATCCAATGGATACTTTGTTCTTCTTGCTTTACTAAATATAAACTACTCAATCCTTTTTTCATTACCGATATGGGGCTAAGGGGCATCACAATTATCGCAGAGATAGATATTTCTACCCCTTTGCTATTTGAGTGTAAATCTAATCAAAGATTTTACATTGTGAGATGAAAACTATACATCATTTAGGGCTTCAAAGTAGCTTACACCAATTCTCTCCCTAGATTCCCTCAAAAGAACAAAAATCTACTGAGCAACAAATACCTAACTATTGCATATTTACCTGAAAGCTAATATAAACAACAATTGAAATAGCATGGATCTCAAACAAAATTAATACAGTAAAATGGAGAGCAATATATGATCCAATTTCTCACTTTCATGCATCAGAATACCTACAAGGCCTGGGATATTTAGCCCTTTCTCTTAGAAGAAAAAAAAAAAAAAAAAAAGTGATGGAAGCTCTCAACCCCTCCAAATGGTGGAGGTAATTGCAGAGAAAATAAGCCAAGCCAAACGAATGGACAGGAGCAGTAGATTAGAATTAGCCATTCCATTAGGTGTCGGGGTATAATGGGAATTTGGGCAGTAGGAGGGACTAATTGAAGGACCAGGAGTTGCAAAAGGTTTTCCAAGTGGATCATAGAGTCTACAGGGACTATTCTCATTGCCATGTCGTCCCATGAATTGCTTTTTCTTATGACGAATAAAAACATTCTCATTCGAGAGTTATTTCCCCAAATTTTGGCAAAAGAAATTAATGGCATGGTTGCTCGGATTTCATTATTCTCAAATCAAAGAAATCAGTTAGGAAATAAAATATTGCGGTTGCCAGACAGCAGAACATCAACGAGAAAGGAATTAATTATTTCAGACAACATGGTTCCCTCAGTCGTTGGAATAAGAATTTCTCCTCAAATGCTTATCCTTCCTCAGCCGTTGGAATAAGAATTTCTCCTCAAATGCAGCAATGCTTATCCTTCCTTAATAAATTTTCCGGAACCATGCTTGCTCCAATTTTCCATTGGGAAAAAAAAAACAGTCACAAATAAGAATCTAAAAAGATATAATAAATCATTTAACTCTTTTTTTTTTTTTTGTATTCCTGAACCAGACTCAGCTGGCAGGTTATACACAATCAGAACACGACCAAGATTACAATTCCTTTTCTTTAAAAAAATATCTATAAAGTTTTACTATTTTATTTAATTTTTAAATATATTTAAACTTAAAATTTATATTTTTTGATAAATTAAATTTATTTTAAATTACTGCTATAATATATTATGATCAAAATAAGATAAAATGATAAAGATATATTTTCAAAACGATACGAGATAGCTGTCTTGGCATTACTCTCGTTTAGACTTGAATCACTAACCATGACAATCCCATGCTACAAGGCATGTCACAAAGACCTCTAACGACGCTCCTTAGTCTGCTATCTAGTTTGGCCACATCAGTCGAACGTACATCAGACTGCTCTAAAGGTGCACCTGTATCATGACACGCATAAACACACACCTGAAGATATTTCAGCTTAAAATTCTCCAAGCATCAGAGATGTGATGCCCAATTATTACAGTAAGTCGATCACTAGATTAATGTGATGTCATCCATCTATTTAGAATGGTCCAATTATTACCACCGAGGCCACTCTTTCTAACAGGGCGGACAGTGCGACTTAAACTTGCTGCATGGGAGAGAGCACGCGAAAACAACACTCAAATATTGCTTGCATGTATGAAGAACAGATGGAAGGCACTCACGTAAAGCTAGAAAAGAGTCGGAGAAAACAACACCACGACGCCTTCTTTTTTTTTTTTTTTTTTTCATTTGCTTTGGGGTTAAAAGCCCAAAAAATGCGTATATACCATCGTTACTCTACAGTTATTTGCAAAACAACAGCACCACGCCTTTTTTTTTTTTTTTTTTTTCATTTGCTTTGGGGTTATAAAAGCCCAAAAAATGCGTATATACCATCGTTACTCTACAGTTATTTGCAGTATAGTGGTGAGCCTGGGTTTCCTATACCTTCTAAGAAGCAAAGAAGAGCATACAACACTAACAGAAGATAGAGCCATGCAAGCACCAGCCAACCATGGTGGCATCTTAAGCCTGTGAAGGGGAAGAAAACTCCAGCTGCAACCGGGATGGCGACAAGATTGTAAGCCATTGCAAAGAAGTAGTTCAAACGTATACGCGCAAATGTCTTCCTCGAGAGATCAATGGCCGTTATGACATCCTCAAGGCTGCTCCTCACCAACACATAGTCTGCAGCTTCAATGGCGATATCAGTTCCCGCACCAATTGCCATTCCGACATCAGCGGCCGCGAGGGCAGGGGAGTCGTTGATGCCATCACCGACCATCGCAACCACACTTCCATCCTTCTGGAGGGAGCGTATGACATCAGCTTTCCCTGCTGGCATCACCTCAGCCCTCACATCTTCGATGCCAACCTGCAATTAACGATGAAAGATATCATACTTTCGGTCATTTTTTCATGTCGCAAGAATAACCCATCCATGGGAAAGATCAAAATTTGAAGTTTTTGCCAGGAGTTCAGAAAAAAATTAGTATTCCTAAAACTAAAAGGCTGTATAAATATAGAAATGAAAACATATAAATGTTAATAATATGTCAGTGTGGTGGTTTCTGCATAAAAGAGTACTGAGGTAACAACTACCAGCAACAGCAACACCACCACCATCACCAGCAAAACAATGTCGATCTATACCCATGGGTATTTCATATATATATATATATATATATATATTCATTATTGAACTCACTTTGCCGCTGCAAATATTTGTGATATAGCCAAGGAAGCTTTAATAATCGGGAGAAAGTTCCTGCTATGCTTCCAAATGAAGGCAGAAAAGAAAAAGGGCAATATTTCGATGAAAAAAGAAAGAATCTTATTTTTCTACACTTCCGTAAATGAACGGCATTTGCCCTGGATTTCCAGGAGACAAGGGAAGTTTCTGACCTTTGGGGTAGCTGGAAGATGGTCATTCAAAAAACTTGGATGAAAGGATGGCATATGCTGATAGCTGCAGGGTGCTGGCAAATTTGGTTAGACAGAAGCAAGAGCACTTTTGGAGGTTGCTAGTTCCTCTGAATAATTCTAGAGCTGTTAAACTCTTAAGGAAGATTCAAGTGAACGAACCTATGCAATGGGTGTGCTTCCATCAGCAAAAGCCTATTTCCTTTTTCCCTATTGTGTAGTTTCCTCTTAAAACTCATCTACTTAACTCATCTAAGCCTTTTCCCAACGTGTAGTTTCCTCTTAATTCAATAAAATTTCTTCAGCTTAATTCAATAAAATTTCTTCAGGCACTCAGCACCTCCCGATGTTTTTTTTTAAAAAAAATATGTTCTAAATACCAATGTTTCTAATGAATGAGATGATAGCTCCAGAAAAAACAAACCTCTTTGGCGACAGCTTGTGCTGTCCTCAAGTTATCCCCTGTCACCATGACTGGACAAACACCCATCTTCTTCAGGCCTTCTACAACAACAGCTGCTTCTCTTTTCAAGGGATCAGCTACCCCCACCACTCCAATAAAGGCACCATCGTATGCCACTAGAATACCTGTTTTAGCATTCACTTCCAAGTCCACTAGAAAGTCTTCAGCTTCAGCAGGAACAATAACCCCATTGTCAGCTAGCAGACTCCGGTTGCCAACCTGTTAAGATATTTATACCTGAATTAATCAAGATACCATTTAAAAATAACAAATGCACACCCATAGACATGCACACAAAGCACATAAAACACTCTAGCGAGGCTGAAAATCTCTTCACCATGAACGTGCAACAAGATAGTGCCCAGACTACTTGATAGACTGGTGCCAGAAATTCAATAACCTGTACCAGTGTACCCCATCCCTATATATATACAACACTGCAGGCACCAATTTTGCCACACATCTATAGCCAAATTATTGTTGATTCCATGATACACAGATAAACAGACTGATCAGTTGATTAATAGAGAGGGAGGGAGAGCAAGTGAGAAAGCACACATATGGATGGAGGGGGAAGGGAGGGATATATACATGGTTTATGAACTCACCAGAGCCCTTTTTCCATTTATCAAGCACTCCACACCTCTCCCAGGCACAGCAGAGAAGTCCAGAGTTTCGAGTAGCCATCCAGAAAACATTTCTTCTTTGCTCTGCTTTCCAGCATGTTTGTCTGTGGGAAGCTTCCCAAAGAAATGATAATGGTATGCATAATCTAAGATTGCTCTGGCAAGAGGGTGTTCGCTACTAGCCTGAACTACGTTAAAAGGTGAAACACAGTTAATGTTTTGCAGTCCTCATTGGTTGAGTGAAACCAAAACAGACACGTGAGAAGGTGCATAAACTCTTCAACTCACCTCAGCAGATGCAACCAAAGTGAGAAAATCCCCGAGTTCCATTTCTGTAAAAACTTTCACAGTTGTAACAGCAGCTTTCCCTTGAGTAAGGGTGCCCGTTTTATCAAAGATCACATAATGCACGCTCTGAGCTCTTTCCAAAGCATCCCCTCCTTTTATTAAGATCCCATGAACTGCACCCACACCAGTTGCTACCATAACAGCAGTAGGAGTAGCCAAACCAAGGGCACATGGACATGCAATCACCACTACTGATATTGAAAACATGAGGGAGAAAACGAAACAATTGCTATTTTCTGTGACCCATGAATCTGGATATGCTCCAAGCGACCCACAGAGGAACCTATATGAAATAAAACAAAGTATAACCACCAGAAACAGTTTGTAAATACCATTATGATAGTGAGTATAAACCTACCATCCAAAGAATGTCAACAAGGACATAGTGATAACAATGGGAACAAAATGCTGGCAACCTGTAATTGACAAAAGTAGTTTGTAAGCAAAAAATTTATAACTATCGCTTGTGTCAATTGTAAGACACAACAGAAGAAATAGTTCTTAAAGATAAGTAGCACAGAAAACATAATCCTCATACGAATTTTATTAGATGTAATAGAAAGCATAGCTTGAACACACATCTGCCTACAGCATTTAGAAACTGCAAGGAATATAATCATTAACATGATCTATAATTGTAAAGATAGACTTGACTACATTCGAATGTAGCCAAGGCTAGATCCGGTCAGCTCCGCCACCCTTAGATCCGCACAATTCACAAATTCTAAAGATGAAAAAAATAAAAAAAAGTAGAGTGGCTCCAAAATCCATATGGATTATAGGGTAAAAAAGGTGACCGAATTCTGAACTTGGCTACATTCGAATATAGCCAAGTTTACCTCTAATCTGAAACTATAAAACCATTAGACATTAAACATAATCTGCTGTTTAATCTGCTCAATCCTAGCCATAAAGAGCCTGTGCAAAATATGCCATCCACTAGCCACCAATCCTGAACTAGGCCAGATAGTAATTTGCATCTGCACTTCTACTTTCAGTTTCATTTGTTTCTAGTTTTTTATATTAAAAAGAGGCAAACTGCATTAAATTGTTTAATAAACATCAAGCTTTAGCCCTTTTGTTTATCTTATTCCGGATACATGAACTTCTAACATCAAATGACAAATACCACTGGGTAAGGAGTTCAAACAAATGCTTGAACTGGTTCTCTTTCACCTTCAGTCAGTCATAAGCTTAACCAATAAGGAAGCTGCCCATTATTTAGAAATTTACTAGAGGTAACACTATGTAATCAAAGGCAATCATAAATTGGCAATGCTTTTGGTCTTGGATATGATGATTCTATTGATATTTTGTGCGCAATTTAATATCATCTTGTTATGATTATACAAGCAGTGTCTATATGATAATTGATAAAGTTTCTATGGATTGGAAACAACAACCAACTTGTTTGGAGAATACAAACAAAAGCCAACCAACTAGTTTAACAAATAAACTACTTGGGGTTTACCCCATCATCATACCCTTCTACCCAGCAATCAGAGGTTCTGTATTCAAGCCTTGGGTGGTGCATTCTAATTATTGAAACCTAGATAATCATAATGTGGACTGTTCTCCCTCCCTTTCTAAAAAAGTTTTTTAAAAATACTTTATAAAATAAAACTGCTTTAATCAGATTTTCTGTAATTATCTAGTTGATAAAGATAATAATATTAGTTTTCTTGGAAAACAGATCTAAAACCATATCTATAGCAGATCGACCAGCCAATTAAAGTTTCACAAGCATAGAAAAATATGCAAGACCAACAATATATATATATATATACAATCCATACGGTTAAGGCTACCCGCTTTAGCGGATTATAATACGAAGACCTTTAACAAATTTAGATCATAATTAAATATAATATTATATATTATGAATAGTATATATAGTAGTAAAGCAGTATATAAACAAGTTGTGCATACTTACATAATCTGCAAATTTCTGAATAGGAGCTTTAGACAACTGGGCTGTCTCAACCAGAGAAATTATCTGGCTCAAGACAGTGTCAGAACCCACTTTGGTGGCTTGTATATGAAGGAGACCATGTAAATTCATTGTGCCTCCAATAACTGAAGAAGATATTTCCTTTGGGATTGGAACAGATTCACCAGTTACCATACTTTCATCAACATAACTTGCACCCCAAACTACGACACCATCAGATGGAACCTTTGAACCAGGAAGAACTTTTAAGACATCACCTGGTTGAATTAACAGTGCATCTATCTCTCTCTCTACAATGCATCTTCCATCTAAAATCCAAAAGCAGAGAAGCAAAACTAAATCAATAAGAAATGGTTAAAAATATATGCCAGTACCTTAAGAGAAACCACTAGATACTCAAGAAAGGAAATGTGAGATATGTGATAGAGATGATCCAGTTGATATCAGATGTTTAACAAGTTTTTCATGAATATAGATCTAATTTAACAACAGAAATCTTCTCAGATACTGTACAATGATTATACCTGCATCTTTCACCATCAAAAGAGCTGTTGCAGGGGCAAGTTCAACTAACTTCTTGATGGCATCTGATGTCTTCCCTTTTGCAAGAACTTCCAAATACTTTCCAAATAACACAAAGGTAATTATCATCGCACTTGTCTCAAAATATATTGGCGGCCAGAACCCAGTAAGAGCGCCATAGAGAAGAGCACCAACAGAGTAAAAGTAAGAAGCAGAAGTCCCCAGCACAATCAAGACGTCCATATTTGTAGATCCATGTCGTAGTGCTCTATAAGCAGCTACATAGAAACGCTTACCAATAATAAACTGAACAATACTCACCAGAACCAATGTCAACAAATCTCTCAGCAAAAAGGGTCCACAATGCATGCTCAAGAAAGAATTCACAAATTGTATGTGGGGACACACCATCTGTATGAAAAAGACAGGAATCTGTTGCACAATAGTTGAAAGAAGCAACCAATAAGAATGCAATACACCTTGAATATGAAAAAAGGAAAGCATTATCAGCATCATAATACATAAACATGCATGGGCCAGAGCCTCATGGAAGTGCAATAAAGTGAAGTTATTTTCACAGCATGAAGGATTATACTCACACTGAGAAACAAACTGGAGAGGAAAAGCCAAAGCATTTTTGAGGCTTCTTGTGCATCACTTGAAGCTGCTCGGGCATATGGGTTCCGGACATGCGCTTCCAGCTTCCCATTACTTCCTCTCTCAATGGTATCAACTATAAGTCTCAGACCAACAGCTTCGGTATCAAATATGATCTCTACTTCTGAAAGGGCAATATTTACATCAAACTGCCTCACCCCCTTCATGTTCTTAAGTATTCCTTGTAAAACATGTAAATCTATCTCACTAGACAATCCAGCTACACCTAACAAAATTTTATCTTGGTCGTTGCTTTGTAGAAATGCAGCATCGAAACCAGCATCCTCAATTGCATGAACAATTTCATCTTTACTTATGAGTGATGGATCATAATCGACCTCCCCTAATGAGGTTGCCAAGGCAACAACTGCTTTTTTGACGCCAGGTAGCTTTCTCAAATCCCTTCAACAGAGTTTACACAGGCTGCACAAGTCATGCCCCCTATCCTAAATTGCCCTGACAAAATCTTTGTGATCTTGACTGGGTATTATTAGAATCTGGCAAAATCTCAGCTTCAAATCCTGCATCTTCAATAGCATCTTTTATATCTTTATCCTGAACAAAGAATCAAATTTCTGGTAAGTGGTCTCAGAACACAAAAAGTAAAACAACTAAACCAACATACTTGAAATTGACAAGATCACTCCCTTCAACACAATCCAAAAATAGAATAGAATAAATTGATAAAAGGTGGATGGCAAATTTTCAGAGGCAAGGAAATTTAATAAACATGGGGCCAAAGTCATGCCTACCCATCATTATTCATATAAAAGGTGCTTTTCTTGTCGAGTTCAGAACTTTAAAGAAAAAAAATCCAAATATGCTGCAATGAGTTCAAATTTCTATTTATTTTGTTTTGTGATAAGCTACACTATGTTTTGGCCAACTCCAAATGAATGGAAATATGCATCTTGTCATACGTTCTAAAAGTTAATGCTTGTCAAGCATTCCCAATAACATTTAGCCAAATAATACAGGAAAGAGTCAATGTTTCAGGAAGGTGAAGGTGTCTGTGTCCCATTGAAGAGGAAACACAAATCGTTATCTTGCACACAGTAGGAAGGAAGAAAGAAACCTCAACTATGCAAGAAGGTGAAGGTCAACCAAAAGCCAACCACCAGTGTTCAGGAACATAGACAAAATGAATTGATATTTGCAAAGATCAAGTAATTGAAAATATGAATACTTGATGAATTATAATTTCAAAGAATATCAATGAAATTAAAAAAAGGACTTCACAATAATAGTCATACCTAAAATTCTAATTGAACAACAAAAAGTTACGTATGTTTAGGCATCTTTAAATTCAAAATCGTGATCTTGTCTAATTCTTGATTTAAAACTTCCAAATTTTGATAGTTTAGATTTTAGGCAGGCATTTGGTTGGTAAAACGAGAAAGTTTAAAAATGCAAAAAATGAGGATGATAGGAGGCAAAGATCATGAATTTAGAAAATTGTACTCATTGTAGAAATTGTCAGTCTTGTGATTTAAGGAAGTTTGTGAAATTTCATTGTACAACAAACATTATGGTACTTAAAATCTTGTAATTTCAGACAAGACAAAGTATCAAACGTATTATAATTTTTTGGTGCATCCATATGCTTCAAAGTGTAATGCGTAATTGGCATACAGAACAAGGACATAAGAAGAAACATGGATGGCTTTTCAGATGAGCAAACAGTTAGATATGTGGTGAAAAGCCAATAAATCAAGTGAAACATCAATAAACAGGCTGTCAAAATAGCTAGTTCCAAAGAGAAGCCGATTACCATATGGTCTACCAAAGAAGAGAGTATATATCGATAAAATCACAAATATAACAACAAATTCTAAATAGCTAGAATCCATAAAATGTAAGAAACATGAAATTTACAAATTTATATTTGCAGTTTCAGCCTTATAAAAAGTAAAGAAGAACGAACGAAAAAGTAGTAAATCCCTCTCTCTTTTTTTCCAAACTCACATTCTTACTTACAAAATATTGAATCAGATGTCAAGGATTTTATTACATGGTCTGAGTTCCTTTTGGGAATAGTTGCGAACCTGACATCAGTTCTCCAACTTTTCAGACTAGACTTCGGTCGTAATTGCAATGTGCAACAAAAATCCAAGGAAGTGCAGAGATAGATGTTAAAATCTATTTCAAATGGTTTTATAAAAATAAAATAAAAAATAAAAAGAGTTGGGGGAGTTTCCAAAGCTCAATGAACAGAAGCCACAAGAAATGAATGCCGAGTTATGATACATTTAGCCAACCCCAAATAGCTCAAATAAGGCCAGATTTTTATTAATGAAGATTGTATTAAATTCAAGTTTTCCCACATCCTTTATTTAGAAAACATGGTCAGAAGAAAGAATTATTTCACAATCTTAGCAACAAGAAAACAAGGAAGCGAGCAAGGGATTATTTCTCATAAACAAAAGCAGCCAATATCCAACATAGCTTTAATCAGAGTTAGAATTATATATGTATCCAGTTCAGGAGCCCAGAGGTAAAACTTATGACAAGTGATGGAGCCCTTCCATCCCCCATTCCAGTTAGGTAGAACTAGAAGCCCAATTTGAGAAACAGAATCCAGAGTTTTATCATGACTAAGAAAACATTATAAGGAAATGATAGAAGTTTTATTAGGGTAAGGACAAAAAGATCTGCACCCTTCTATTAACTCGGTGCAACATGGAGAATAAGGAGGACCTGGATTCAGGCTACAACCATCCATATCTTAAATGCCAGAGGAAAAGGCAAATTATACAAATTCTACAAAATAGAGAAAATGCAGGATAACCCGGAAAACAAAACAAGTCGCTGGGAACCAAAATAGCAAAAATTAATTTTGAGAACTACACTAAAATTTGTTTATGACGCTCCAAGAACATGCATTAGCAAACACTAGACATATAGGAAAAATTATAGCAAAAAATTGCACAGGTGCATAAACCCCAAGCAGCCAAAATGCCCCAACAGACCAAATCAAACGGAAGAGACCAGTGCACTACAACAGGAGCAGAGGAACAAAACTTTTATTCAGTTACAGCATTCAAAAGATGAACTCAAAGAAAATTTGAAGAAAGATAAGCAACACAAAAATCAGATAAACTTTTCTTCAGGCAATGATCCAACACGGATCCAACAAGACTGTAAATTATCAGAACCGATTGAAATATTCTATTTTCCTGTCACAACTCGTGCAGTAATTAACAAGAAAACTATTTAGGTTACCACCATCATTATCTCTTTATTTCCAAATATAAACCCTAATACAAACAAACACAAAAAAAAAAAAACAGGCAAAAACCAAAACAAACTTTCCGAGGGTCCAAATATCCGCAACGATCCAAAGAGACCCAAAGAAAAGAAAAGCTTTTATTCAGACAGGATAGACTCTAAATCATTCAAATAACCAAACAAAAAACAAAGGCAAAATAACCTTGCAACTAAAGCAATCTGGCCACAGGCCAAAAGTTTCAAGCTAAACCACAATCGCCATCAAAAGTTCCATAAAACCTACAGCACATTAAGAATATCGCTATCTTTTGTCCGTATTACAACCTCTTATCTCTAATTTCGCGGATAAACCTCAATTCCAATTCACGGGAAAAAATCGCAATTCAATTCATTATTCTTACCCAACTAGACAACCAATGAAACCCAAGAATTCAGGATTGCGCATGAAAACTTAAAACCCGTGAATCAGAAGGCAAACAAGAGAGAAAGAGAGAGAGGAAAAGGTCCAACCTTGACGAGATCGGGGTCGAAGACGACATGGGCCTTGTTCTGGAGCAAGGAGACGGAGGCCCCCGAGACGCCATGAAGGGCGTTGATGGCGGCCTCGACGGAGTTGGTGCAGGCGGAGCAGGTCATCCCGATGACCCTAACCTGGATTCTCCTCGCCCCATTCTCATACCCTCCCGTCTCTCGTACCACCGCCGCCTCCTCGTCGTAGGAGTCGAGGAGGCGGACCTCCTCGAGGTCGCCGGAGTCTGCCCTCGCCGTTATGTCCCCCTGCCGGCGGTGTTGGAGACCGGCGTCAGCTGGAGGTCTCGTAGGCTCGGAGCCATTGAAGTTGAGAGGGAGAGACAGGTTGGGGAGACGGCGAGGAGATGGTAAGAATATAAAGAAAAGAAAATTTATTTAAAAAAAAAAAAAAAAAGACGAGGCAAGAAGTGGTTGGTGACTTGGGTGCATTTGACGGGCGTGGTTGATGACGGTTTTGGCCTTCGAAATTATTTATTTTAATGAGAGATGCCTTTGCTTTAAAATATTTTGCGTGCGTACCTTGTGGGCAACGTCAGCTATTGTCATGAGGAAAAGTCTTTCTCACCCTCCGGCAGCAAATTCTACGTGAGTACAACAATTTTTTTAATTGATTCATATGAATTCTATATAGTTTATGACGATAAAAATATCATCTTAAATTTTAGTATACATTAATATTTATTTAATTTTTTAAAAAAAATTATATACAAATTTAGTGCATAGTTTCGAAAAGGACATAATTTTATAATTAAGGTTGGAAGTTGGCTCGTGACTTTTCTTTTAGCTTTTTGAAAGATGTTTTAATTTTATAACATGATGCCGTAAGTTTATAATTGGAATGCTATCTTAAATTTTGACACGATATGCATTAATACTTATTTAGCTTTTTAAGAATTTATTTCATATTTTCTGAATGAATTTCATAATTTTATAACTATGATATTGTAAATTTACAACTGGGAGGTTGTAATTTTTTTAGCTTTTTTAATAGGTATCTTAATTTTATAACTATGGTGTCGTAATTTTATAACTTGGGTGTCATCTTAAATTTTGATATGACGTGCATTATACCCATTCAGCTTTTTTTAAAATTTATGTATAAATATGTTTTTTGAATGGGTGTCATAATTTTATAACTACTGTGTCGTAAATTTATAACTGGGGTATCGTAATTTTTTTTGACTTTCTAAATGGGTGTCATAATTTTATAACTATAGTATCATAATTTTAAAACTGGGATATCATAATTTTTTCGGTCAAGATGTCATAAAGTTGTCTTAACATTATTTAATGGATATCATATACATATGGACCAATAAAAAAGAAACGATGCAACCTATTTAGGATTTGTTGAACCGAATGCGGTGTACAAAGTTTTTTCCATGGTCTTATGCTGTGTTAGGCCCTCAATAGAGTTTGTGTTTAAGCCACTCTACAATCATAAAATCCATCTTCGTTATTAAAACAAAAATAAAAAAATTGAAAACATGCCCCCTTTTTAAAAAAAAAACTTTTAATTGTTATTGTTGTCATAAAAATTCGCTCTCTAACTCGTATGCAGCCCACCTTCGGATCTGGGTGTCAACCTTCCGCTCTAACGGACCTGCAAGATAGTCCTCTCGCAGGAAATATTGGGGTGGCCCCTGCGGAAGAACCTCTATGCCTAAGTCAGTGAAATTCACAGCAAGCAAATATAAGAAGAAGGCTCTTGCAGAAGAGTCCCTCAAGAATGGCCTCTTAAGAGCTCTGAATATTGCTTGAGCTTCAATGGGTTTTTTAGTGAGAATGTGAGCATACCTGAAAAGGTTTTTGGGAAAATATTTATAGACTGTCTGAATATTGGCGGGTTGCTACCTGGCTCCTTAGAACGTATCTTGGGAAGTGAAAAATCGAAAGATTTGACTCTGATTTGAATCAGTTTGTTACGAGGCCGGTGTGATTTAAATCCTGTTGAATCTGATTGGTTACAATGTTGGTAGAATTCGAATCCTATTTGTTAGAGGATCAACAGTTAGAAAAGCTGGTGGGTGCTTTGAGATTTGGCTATTTATAGACTCTAGGCTACATTTGGCATCATTGGGTTTATTTCCTTAGGGACCCACGTGGTTGAAATCTTGCCAAATAATCATGAATTTGAACTTTCATTAATTTTTCACACTAGGCTCTTTGAGGAAACTACTTTGGAAATCAAATGATCAGAACCGTTCATTGTGTAAGGATTCATCGTGATGATAGGTAGCAAGCGCACTTGAGCTTGATGTGGAGGTAGCTTGATCCCGCAAAGGCTCAGGATACCTCGGTTCTGCCGAGGAATAAAGTGACTCGTCCTGGATGAAGCATAGGAATAGCTCGGTCTGGCCGAAATATAGGAATAGCTCGGTCTTGCCGAGGTATAAGGGTAGCTCAGTCTAACCAAGATATGAGGGTACCTTGGTCCTGTCGAGATATAGGGTAGCTCGATCCGGCCAAGGTATGAGGGTACCTTGGTCCTGCCGAGGTATAAGGGGTATGAAAATAGTTCGAAATCATCGAAGCTCGGCCTGCCTAGATACGACAATTTTATCTTTTTCTGCACATGATATCTGGCGAACGAAAATAAAAAATGATCCTAACATTTTTATCACATGCACTGATATTGATGCGATGATGATTTTATCCCGTGTCAGTTATAATTTATTTTTTTATATTTTTAAAATATTATATAAATTGTAGTAGCTAAAAATTTTATGATTAAAAATTTATTGCAATCAATAAAAGAATTTGAAAAGAAGTCATTGGAAAATTATTTAAAATTTAAATTAATTAATAGCTTATGTAATGATGATTTAATATTAAATTATAAATTTTATTAATGATGCTGACAGGATTGCTTAGAAAGAGTTAGATATTTTAGGATGAGCCAGCGAACTTGTTTATGGCTTTGCTCGTTGAGTGAATAATATATTTTATATATATATATATATATATATATATTTAAAGATATAACATATCTATAAAAAAAAAGGTTAAGAAATTGATTGAAATTTTTAGTTATGATCTCTGTATCTTGTTAGTGCCCGTATTGGATGTGCGTTTAGTTTTATGTTGATTGTGTGCTTAAAAATAATGATTTCAAGTTTTTTAAGTGAAATTTATAATTATTATAATAATATGAGAAGAAATTTGGCCAATAACTTAAGCTTATGTAAGTTTTACTATGAACTATTGCACTATCTATGAATGAATTGATTAAATTTATATGCTTAACTTAGTAAGAATATGAAGTTTAATGCATGAGAGAATCCATGCTCATGTTAATATATTTTTAGTTTTATGTTAGCCATCACTGCAAAATTTAGGTAATGTATGAGATTAAAAAAATTAAATAATAAATCTTTTCAATTTAGGTCTTAAGTCGTAATAAAAAAATCTATCAGATTTTTATTTTTTTTTCTTTTTTATTTTGGTGCTTCAATATTAAACAATTATTTTTTCTTAAAAAAATCATCAGACTTGGCAGAAAGATATCAGACTGTGTAAAAAAAAAAAACTAAATAAATAAATAATGACTTCAATTATAATTTGTGCTGATTCGATGAGCAGCATAATATTTGATGTTAATTATATATATATATAGTCTATTTGGATGTAAGATTTCATCATGATATTCTAACATAAGACATGACGATATTTATTGAAATGTCTCTCTCTCTCTCTCTGTTCAATAAAATTCAGCTTCGAGAATTGGCATGTCAAACTTCAACCGTTTGACCAATATCACAACATAAGAAATTAAGGTGGCCTACAAACAAGGACCAGGGATCCAAAGCATTGGCCAACTGGGATTTGACATCCAATTAGCAAACCTACACTCTCCTTATAATATGTATTATTTAATTAATAACTTTAAAACTTTAAAAAATCATCAAAAATACCCAAAAGCAAATAAATGAGATGTAGAATAAGAGATGCGGTCAAGAACTATTATAGATTTGTTAATTAGTTTACTTGTTAAAGTAACTATATTTTATTTTATAAGTCTCTTATCCTTAAAGTTTTTATATATGTTAAACCTTGTCTTTTGAACATTAAAAAAAAATAATAATAATATCTCAACCTATTTTCATCAACCAAATCAAAAGTTAAAATTAACAAATATTATTAAAAAAAATTTGCCTAACAATAAATGATATATAATAGAGATTATTAGGAGAAATGAGTAGGATATTATATGATCAACTAAAAACAAATGATAAATATTTAAAAATAAAATTTAAAAATAGAAAAAGATTGGAACTAAGTCTGCAATATCTCAAGGATTGGGTTAAGATATGCAAACCACCCGGTATTTTTAAGAAAATAAATCTACTATCACATGAGATTTGAAAAATAAATTATACCTTTTATATGTGCTGCAAAATTTATTTCTCTGGCCCCGTCAATGTTGGAGGGTAATGTGGGGAGAAAACGTTTTGACGCGGTTGGAGGCGTGGTGTCTGATTAAAGTCACCGCGTTTAAATGGATTCCTCCTTTGACCCGACGTCTTCGCAGCAATCCGGCGGGAGTCTGGTCACGCGCGGTGAGCTCCCCTTTCTTAATGTTTTGCTTGTACGATTAGAGAAGGAAAAAGCATAACAATAATAATAAAAAATACACACTTTTGGCCTCTAAACCCTTAAAATTTATTTTAAGCCCTATTAGAATTTTCTGGGATTTCCTGCAATCAGATGGCTGGAAAGAGATTTACTCCATCGCCTTTTGGTCCAGCAAGCATGCATCAGATACATGAATTGATGTATCATATATACTAAGGCTTAAGAAGTCTTGATACGCATTGCATATACGCATTGCATATACGATGACAAGGACGTGCAGTCAATTCATGCGCTCAATGCATGTTTGCTATATCAAAGAATGGATACAGCAAGACTTTTTTCATATGTCTATTTCCTAACAACTATATGAAATAGCCGGTGGACCAGCAATAACTATATAATAGCTAATAATGGCTATTTTTTAACAATTATATGCAATAATTATTAACCTTAGCTGTGAAGATATCACATAGCACTTGTCCTCAAACTCTCAATCATTGTTGTTTGATCAATCTCATTACATATAATCTCATAAAATTGTCGAACAACTAATGTGCCACCTTAGTGGCTACATGGACTAGTTGACAAAATACATATTATATTTTTATATTAAGTTTAATCGGCTCCGTATAAAAAAATATAAGGAATATAGCATTTTTAGAATATAAAAGATTGAACTATAACAACCAAACTTTTGGAGGTCAAAATAAATTTTGAGTGAAAATGTAAGGGTCGAAAGTACATCTCAACTTAAAAGAAAGAAAAGAATTACTCATTGATATTTTCTCCATACATTTTAGGAATTGTGTATGTAATTTTTGTTAAGTACATAAGCAAGCTATTACGAAACTAAGATGGCTTTGATATCATTTATTATGACCGATGCTTAGAGAACAGAAGATAAATAGAGAAAATAAGAGAATAAAAATCAAACAAGAAAAAATATATAGAAATTTATATGGTTTAGCTTAAAACTACATGGCTTAAAAATTTAAATAAAAGTTAATAAATAGTATGTGGACTTGAGTTATAAGCACATAATACTTTCTTTTTCATCTAACATGAGACTAGTCAGAATCTACCCTTAAGCTGGATCTTTGACGTTGTAAGAATGGCTTCATGCCATGGCGGACCTTATTATCTTATGGGTAGCTTTTTTCTTATGCCCACTAACTTTGCATACTCAGGTCTGATATCATTTGTAATGCCCCAAGTCCATCTACTGGCTCAATTAACCCATTAGCTGATTTGAAACCATATGGTCCAAAAACTAGAGTATAAGTTAATGGATATAAGTAAACTTGAATTATAAGGACATAACTTTTTTTTTCTATCCAACATGAGACTAGATTTGGAGTGTCATAAGAGGATTTCACTATTAATATATTTGAAGATTATAAGAACCATTCTTCATTGAATCCTTGAATTATTAGAATCTTTTCTCTATCAGAGACTCTTCTTCATAAATTCTTAACCCGCATACATTTAATAGAATTTTCTCTTGAACTCTCATGGCAAGTCATTGAGTTATACAGAACATTCTAAGATTGAATCTAAAACTAAGCCATACGCTTATAACTACTTATGCTCCAATAAAAGAAAAATCCAGAGTGCACTACGAAGATTGGGACTAAATTCTAGAAACATGTTCTGTTTTATCTTGCAACTTATGACACTATATAAATTAATTCTGAAGTTCTATTAGAATAACAAAAATCTTTCTTCCCACGCTTATGATTTCAAGACAGATATCAACATTTTTATTTCACCTAGAATTGTTATAAGCTTTCTTGCTTGCTGAAGTTTCAATAGGTTACAGTTGACTCCTCTTAAATGTATCAACTTATGAAAAATAAGAAAAAATTTTTGTACATCGCCTCTGTGTAACAAGTCCTATGTGGACTGCACCGCTTTTTCTTATTGCTCGATACCTATTAAAAAAGTTAAGACACCTTTATGACATTCCGAGAAAAAAAATTACGATATCCCAGTTTTAAACTTATGACACCATAGTTATAAAGTTAAGACACATTCAGAAAGTAAAAAAAATTACGACACCCCAATTTTAAACTTACGACACCATAGTTATAAAATTATGATACCCGTTCAGAAAGCAAAAAAAATTACGACACCCCAATTTTAAACTTACGATACCGTAGTTATAAAATTAAGACACTCGTTCAGAAAGCAAAAAAAATTACGACATCCTAGTTTTAAACTTATGACACCCTAATTTTAAACTTAAGACACCCGTTTAGAAAAGGCGTTGTATATAAATTCTAAAAAAAGCGTCTCATGTGCATTAATACCCGTTCAACTTTTTTTTGGAATTTGTGTACAGACACGTTTTCTAAATGGATATCGTAAGTTAAAAACTAGGGTGTCGTAAGTTTAAAACTGGGGTGTCGTAAATTTTTTTTGGCTTTCTGAACGGGTGTTGTAAGTTTAAAACTAGGGTATCTTAAGTTAAAACTGGGGTATCATCTTAAATTTTGACGTGACATGTATTAATACTCGTTCAGTTTTTTTTGAAATTTGTGTATAAACACGTTTTCTGAATGAGTGTCGTAATTTTATAGCTAAGGTATCGTAAGTTTACAACTAGAGTGTTGTAATTTTTTTTGCTTTCTGAATAGGTGTCGGAAGTTTAAAACTGGGATGTCATAAGTTTAAAACTAGGGTGTTGTAAGTTTAAAACTGGGATGTCGTAAATTTTTTTCTCGGGATATCGTAAAGGTATCTTAATTTTTTTTAATTTGTATCATACACATGTAAACCAATAAAAATAAATGATACAGTCCTATACAGGACTTGCTATACCGGATGTGCTATACAAAGTCTTTTCCTATAAAAAGCAAGAAAAAGGCTTCCTGCAAGCATCTCTTCGGAATAGCCCAAGTGGTGGAATCCATCTCGAAAGATAATTAAAAAAAAAAATCCATCACGCGCATATCATTCATTCTTTTTTTAAAAAAAATTGTTGTTATTTAATTGCTGCCGTGCTATAATAACCATCATAATATATTGAACACAGATAGATTCTGTTTAATATATTCGCTATTCATTTAAATAAAATAATAATTTAATTAAATATTTAAGCTAGCTAAAACCTATTATTCTTGTTTCATGAGTAATAATTTATCAGAGCAAGTGCATTGTTTTTCATTGAAGTAGTTAACGATGGGTGTTATAACAACTGGTGTTATTTATGTTTGATAAGAAATAATAGCAGGAAAATATCAAGGATTTGCTTAATTTTAGTCAAATTCATCCAAAGAAATATATTCCATAATTTGAGCCAATTCTGATCCCTTGTTGATCTCTTATAATCTTCAAAAAAGTTTAGGGACTCCGTTAATTTTTTAATTCAATGGGAATGATCTTAAGGATTAAAATTAAATTTATAGAAAAAAAGTTAATATCGAAGTGGCTCTCAGATTAAAGCAATCTCGAGTAAAAGATATAATGGAATTTACATTCAAATGTTATGTTTTTGACCTCATAAATATTTAATCTTTAAAATATATTCTCATATCCAATTACTTGCCATGGGCACGTCATTTCTAGCAACATAATTAAATTTTGGATGGTTACTATAAGAGATTATTTTATAAGAAAAAGAAACCAACCAATAAGTTATAATTAAAGATCTTCACATGTCTTGTTCCCATACTAACTCAATCTTCTAGTAGTAATGGTATACTAAAAAATGTATTTATGAATATTGATGATATAAACCTCATTTACAACTCAAAGCTACATTTGGTGCACGACAATAGGATAAAATGGGATTAAAAAGAATAAAAGAAAGAATAGGATAAATTTATACTATCTTTTATTTGATATAAAATAAGATAACAAATTGGATACGATAAAAATATTCCTATTCTATGTTTGATACTGGATAGGATTGAACAAGGTTATGTGTACAACTTTTTAGTTTAACAATTAAACCCTTATTTTTTAGCTAGATATTTTGTGCTACTGATAATAAAGGCAAAAAAGAGAATAAAATAGTAGGTAGGCAGAATAAAAATAAAAAAAAATTAATTTGATGGGATAAATTATTTTTCAAAATTAGTAATCTTGTGGGACAAACATAGAAAGGATCACATAAAAAAAAAAAATGATCCCCTTTTTAATCTGGTGCCGCAAACATGTGCTAAGAGACATCACATTTAAATAGTATCTCTTTAAGTTTTTTTTTTTTTTTGCTGTATTTTTCTTTGATTTTTTTCTTAAATTTGTTATTACTAAATTATTTGATAAGAACTTAAAATCGATAATTGTCTCACAGTTTTCTACATCTTATTTCAAATTAACTTAAGCTAACAACAGCAAACGGCCTAATAGGAGATCAACCAAAAATTTTTATATTGAAAAGAGGTAAGAGATAATAAAGTGAGATCAAGTGTTAGATAATGTTATCTTTTAATTAAACCTTTAGTTGATACTTTAGAGGTTCTTGCTGCGGGTGGCTTTGGCACCCTTGATTTCTCTGTCCCTATGACAAAACTTTATGCAGTATGGGCAGATATTTCTTACACCTCCTAGCATTTCCATGCTCATTGTCTCGTTATCGAGGATGATTCGATGACAGTTATTCGATGGCTAAGAAAGGAGAATATTTTCGACGGCTCCGGTATTTCTATTCTCAGGGACACATGGTCTATTTTGCAGAGAGTTGT
Organism: Calamus simplicifolius; assembly: GCA_900491605.1. Taxonomy (NCBI): domain Eukaryota; kingdom Viridiplantae; phylum Streptophyta; class Magnoliopsida; order Arecales; family Arecaceae; genus Calamus; species Calamus simplicifolius. The sequence goes on from UESW01004015.1 coordinate 1,168,063, forward strand.
TCTGTCCATATTCGACATATCTATCGCGAAGCCAACTCGGCGGCCGACTGGGTGGCAGCTTCTGTGGCTCAGCACGCTGGTGGTTGGATTTGGCGATTGGGTGATCTCTGCCTCTCTGTCTTACAGCAAATTTTATATTCTGATCTATCTGGGATAATTCGTACTAGACTAGTATGATTATCCGCTTGTATCAAAAAAATAAAAAAATAAAAAAAAATAAAGTGAGATCAAGTCAGAAAGGCAAGTGGGATCTGATTCGCAATTGTTAGTTTCTACTTTATAGAGGTGCTTGCGAACTAAGTTGAGGTGTATTATATTTGAAAGCGATGCCTTACAAAGCCAAAATAAGGAAGCTTTTGTGTATTTATTTATAAGTGTTAGATAATGTTATCTTTTAATTAAACCTTTAGTTGATACTTTGATTCATCCTACATTGCAATTATCTTATTCCTTTTTGTGAGCAAGAATTGATGAAGTCATCAAACTAAAGTGGTCCACTTTTTAAAAATAAAATATATCATCATTGATGAATTAGAAGCTTGTGATTTTTTTTTTTTTTACAAATGATTCTAATGTTGTGGATCAATTATGGTTTCAAGAAATAATTTAATTAATGATCGCATACACCTGTTGCCCTATAGACCAAAATAATCATCATCATTATCATCACATAATTTAATGATCGAACTAATATTTAAGACATGCTTTCATCGTAATTCTTAAGCATTTGATAATTTCAATCTATAAAGTGGAACTATCTTGCCCTATCTCATTCGAAAAAAAAAAAAAGATTTCCTAAGTTTTATCGGAATGAAGACAGAACCATTTTTATTTTTGCTAATGAAAACTAAGTGGAAATGAAAATAAGTATATCCTTATTTTGCTCCGTCCCATACTTAAGTACTATAATAAATATTCTTATCCATCTTCATATAAATAAAATTATCCTCATATATATATATATTAATTTTATTTTTAAATTTATTAATGTGCTTAGTATGAGCTTTTTAGTTATATTGTTACTTTTATAAATTTTGTTTAAATTTATATATGCCATTAAAGGCAGGATGGGGGACAAAAACAAAGATAGAATATGAATGAAAAGAAATGAGGATTTATTATTTTTATATAATAAAATAAATATAAAAATTATTATTTATTAAACACAGGGATAGAAATGAAGGCTTAGGCCTTAAGATCTTCTTGTCATTTTAAGATAATTTCTTGGACTTTTACGCATCAAGCCACTTTAGAGTTTTCAAAAGCAATGAACCTTTCCCTGTCTTTTAATTCTTTTAGGGCTTAATCACCTATAATTAACTAAAACTTTAATGCTATGTTTAGATGGAGAGAAAAGTAGAGAGGAAAGAAAATAAACAAATAAAAAATGAAGATCAGAGAAAAGTGAAGAGAAATATTTTCTTTTTTTTTATTTAGATGAGTGGAAGAAAAATAAAGAGAAGAAAAAGTTAATAATTTACAATGATAATAATGCCCTTATTATAAATGATTAAAAATATATCAAATTTTTTTTTGTTGAAATGATTAAATATCGAAATTTAAAAAATAAAAGAACATCTTGAGTTTTCTTTTCGAAATTACTTTTAGGTGGAACTCATTACTTTTTTTTTTAATTTTTTTTTTTAATTTTTTTTCTTTATTCAAACAAAATAAATTTTATTTTTATTTTATTTTATTTTACTTTTTCTCTCCCTAAAAAACATAGGCTAAAACTTATGGTCGGATCATGTTGATGAACGTTTGTTGGTTTCGTTCACCCACCGGTGATAGTAGTAGGTGAGAGCAATTCGCCACCTAAACTAACGGCTTTCCGCTTTCTTCCTCGCCAAGGGAAAGGGAAAGGGAAACGGAAAGAAGCGCACCAAACCGGCACGGATTCGTTTCGTTTCCCTAATAACATTTCAACGGTCTCTTACAAAATTTGTATAATAATTGCATTGGCTTCGAGAAATCTGGGAGGCGTTTCGGTGCGGCCAACGGAAGACATCGAGTGGGGCCTCCTTGCCATTGCCATTGCCATTGCCATTGCCATTTGCCAAAGCTTCAGATGCCACGCGCTTTGTGGTTGGAGCCCAAGGTTTATCCGCCCAAACCTGGGGCAGGAAATCCCAATACAACGGGCGTCTTCTACACCGGAGAACTAACTTCGCCAATGACTCCCTCCCTCCTTGCATGCATGAGCATGGCTTTACGGTTCATGCATCACTCCTAACAACTAAAAGCATAAAGCGGATTTCAAATTTAAATTAATTTAAAAAAATTATATTATATATTTTATTACTATCAAATCACTCACGGGCCTTCTAGGAGAGCCTGTAAAAAGTTTCGAACCGATGGTTTCGATGGAGACCCTCCGACGCTCAAGTTAATGGGTTTTAGAACAAGAATGTGTCATCCGAGTAGAGCTTGAAAGGGAGAAAGAGATCCCCAGCATTGAGCTTGGGTCCTCTTTTTATACATGTCCAGAGATTCGAATCTGCTTTATTAGGATGAGCCCCAAAATGATGGGCATGTGAGCTCTTGCTGAACGACGGGCAGGTCATTTTAGGATGAGCCCCCGAGATGCCACGCGCTTTGTGGTTGGATCCCAAGGTTTATCCGCCCAAACCGGGGATAGGAAATCCCAATACAACGGGCGTCTCCTACACTGGGGAACTAACTTCGCCAATGACTCCCTCCTCGCAGCCATGCGCATGGCTTTAGGTTTGCATCTCCTGGGAGCCCCTCCTCCAAGGTTTGTCAAAATCAACTTTGATGGGAGTGTCCGTGTAGAGCTGTTGGATCTTATTTTATTATCCGAGGTCCTCATGGTGACTTATTGGCTGCGGAAGGTTTTAGAACTCTCGACTCTTCTGTCCCCATGACCGAGCTTTATGCGGCCTGGGCCGATATTTCTTATGCTGTTCGGTTTCTTCAAACTCAGAGGCTTTTCATTGAGGGTGATTCTATGTCGGTCATTTCTTGGCTGAAGAAGGAGAATTGCCCTTCGGGTTTTAGTAATCCGATCCTCGGGGATATTTGGTCTATTCTGCGGGAGGTGGATGGTGCCCAGTGAAGCCAATTCGACGGTGGATTGGGTGGCTACTTTTGTGGCAGCATGCTGGATCATGGTCTTGGAGGCTAGGTGATCTATGCCCTCTTTTGCAGCTAATTTTGTACTCAAATCTATTTGGCTAAATCGCATTGGACTAGTGTAATAGCCTGTTTGTACAAAAAAAAAAAAAAAGCGGATTCAAAATTTAAATTGATTTAAAAAAAATCATATTATATATTTGATTATATTTGAATATAATTAAATTTATTTTTAAATTTACTTATATTTCGATATAGCAAAACTATAAAATCCGATCATTCTTTTTTGATCTATACGAACTTTATAAATTAAAAAAAAAGAGAAGATGATTAAATATGTGATAAATTTAGATATATTTAAGTATAGCTAAGTATAGAACGATCATCTTTTCTATCCCTTAATTCACATGGATTATGTAGTTATTTTATATTCTACTTTTCTATTGTTGGGAAGCATGAATTTATGGATTCAATGATGTAAAAATATAATATTTTTATAGTGTGAAAAAATTACCTATAACAACTAATTAAAAGTTTAAGAACCAAAAATATGTTATTACCTTCGAGAAAAAAAAATGTGTTCACTTAAATCTTTATATCTTATAAAAAAATATAATATAAATTAAGCTCAATGAAAAAAAAAAAGAATTTATATAACTAATCTAACTAGCTTAAAATTTTTGTAGACATTCTAAGGCTTTTTTTTGTATTGCATTTATATTTTCTACTTCTCAAATTAATTCATACTATTAAATATTTAATATATATCATCCATTCTTTTTCTATCGTTTAAAGTTTTTATTAGTGAATAATAAACATTACTAGTGTCTTGTAATAATCATAGTTTTTGAATATTTATAGAAAACAACAAGCATTATTGACATTATATAATAGGCAAATTTCATTAAACACCCTACTGAGAATGATTGGTGCGATAGGTTTAGCCAACTTCAGAATCTAAATAAATTGGTTCAGTATGATTTTTATCGATTAATCAACTGCAAGCTATTTAAATGAACAATTTAAATCTTAAATGCGAGATGTGCTTACCACATCATAAGAAAGGGTCAAAATAATAATAGAATATAGGCATCGTTATCATAATTGATAATGATACCAATGGATTTTAAACATCTCCCACTCCATCTCATGGCCATTCTCATTCATATGTCTTATAAACTATTTTATTTTGTAATGGTGCCGTTTTTTTTCCGGTAACAACGACTTTGGCCTAAAAGTTTGTCATGCTAATGGTGGATGCTGGGAGGGCACTTTTACCATGTCCAAATCTCTCAAAGGTTCCCGTGATCATGGCATTGGGCTATGTGGTTGAATGATGACTTGGCCACCACCACCTAAATAATTATATAATTTTTAATTTATAAACTTTTAATTACTATGATTTAATCATCATAATGTATTCTTTACATTTTATTTTATAAATAAATTAAATTTAATAAAATAGTTATTTTAATTGATGCAATGAAGGAACGCAACATTTTTTTAAAAAGTAAAAACTAATTATGTTAATTAAAATTTAAAAATCAAAATAAATTTGAAGTTAAAATTTAAAAATTAAAAGGAAGTCAAATAGAAAAAAAAAAAGATAAAAAACTTATTTGCTTTTTTGGCTTTCGAAATTTGGAAAACTTCTATTCGCTCCACAAAAATTACTCTCCATACCCTCCACTTCTAAAAAATAAAAAACTCAATTTGCTACATTATGTAATGACCGTTATACCCTCAAAATTTTCTTTTTACACTCTATCCGGAATAAACCCTCCTCCATCATTGTTTGGTCCTTATGGGCCGAACAAAGGTCATTTATTTGGCCACACAAGGTCGAACAGAGAGCCTTTGTTCGACCCAGCTTTTGTTCGGCCATATGGGGCTAAACAGAGGCCTTTTATTGGGTCCAACAGGATCGAATAGAGGATTTCTGCTCGGCCAAACAAGATCGAACAAAGAGACTAAATAGGATAAATTAAAAAATAATGAAAAAAAAATGGACGAATGGAGATGACGATGAGATTGGTGAGGGAAGGATGGAGGAAGTTTGATTTGAAGGGCTTTTTTAATTATTATTTTTTTGTTGTTTTTTGTCTGATGGAAAGGTGATCGGATGGGAAGCTGCTGTCGCCACTCACCGTCGGGAGGAAATGAAGCTGGACGCCGCCGTCGCTCACTGTCGAAGAGGAAGGGAAGCTGGAGCCGGACGCTTGTTGCCACTCGTCGATGTCAGTTGAGGAAGGAGAAAAAAAGAGGAAGAGAAAAAAATAGGAGGGGATCGGACGGATACGGTATGGGAGAAGGGTAGTTTAGAATTTTTTTTTTTAGTGTAGAAAAAAAATTGCTTCACACCTGTCGAAGTTGAAACGTTTTAAAAATTTAAGGGTGTGAAGAGTAATTTTTGCCGTGCAAATAGAAGCTCCCCAAAATTTGGGATGCATCCAGCCTTTTGGGCCATTGTGTCGCCTGCAATGCATACTTGGTTATTTTAGCCTAAATCCCTTCTCTGCTCTAAATAATCTTTACTAGATATAGATGATAGAAATTACAAGGGAACTAATGTATTATAATAAATTTTTGATAATAATAAACATTGCTATAATCTTGAGGCTTGCAGATATATATGATGAGCGTGTCCATTGATTCTTCAACCTAAAGCTTTTGGACCCATGAGCCATGAGATGATGCTCTGTTTGGATGAAGAGAAAAGTAGGAGGAAAGAAAACTGGAGGAAAGAAAAGTAGAAGGAAAGAAAATTAAAGAGAAAATATTTTCTCTCCTTCTGTTTGGATAAGTGAGAGGAAAATAGAGAGGGAGAAAAGTTGATAATTTACAATGACAATAATATCCTTGTTATAGATGATTAAAAAAATGTATCGGTTGTTTTTTTGAAAGGGTCAATATTGGAATGAAAAAAAAGAAAGAGCACTTTTGAGTTTTCTCTCCAAAATCTCTTCGGTTTCAGAAAGAAAACTTTTATGTGGGGCCCACCACTTTTTTTCCTCTATTTTTCCTCTAGTTTTCTTTCCTCTCGACTTTTCTCTCCATCCAAACAAGATAAATTTCATTTTCTCTTCTATTTTCCTCCTAATTTTTTTTTCTCTCTAATTTTCTCTCCATCCAAACAGAGGGTGAGAGTCCACGGCTACGCGGTTTGAAGCCATTGGCCGTTGCTAACGAGCAGAATAATAAAAGAAAGTTCACAGGTTTTGGGAACGTTCGTTCCTGTGGGCTGAGACAACTTGGGAAAAGTAAAGCAAATGTAAGAAGGCATCGGACATCTGGCCAATGGTTGCAGTACAACTTGTACGATATATATATATATTGTATTGCTTGTACCGCCAACTCCCAGGCCTGGAGCGATCCTCCCAAAGTCTCTCTCCATCATTAATTACCTTTGAATGAGAAATCTAACCAAAGAATGTGATGGCAGTTTAATGATGAAACCATGCAGGGTTGATGAGTTGGTTTTCCTTTGACCTTTCATTGTCATAGAGGATCCTGAGGTGGATTTTTTTTAAAAAAAAAATTAATTTTTATCTATGCAAATATTTAAAATATTTATTTTTGACTGCATTTAAATATAATATTTTTTTTTAATTTTTGAATTTATGAAATTTATGATTTCTAAAAATAATAAAAAAAAGATAAAAGCTTTGATATTTATGTGAATTTAAGAATTAAAAAACATTGGATCCTAAATATATATTTATAAATTTATTATATAAATATGTTATATATATTATTTTGTACTATATGCTTATTAATTTAAGATAAATTTTCATTCATAATTCATTTTGGCCTTCAATTATTGCATTTTAATCATTAGTAGTTTAAAATGTTATACTTTTCATATTTCATTATAATGAATGAATTAAAAACAAATTGCTGAGTATCCCGATCAGCATATGTGTATTGATTATAGAGTGATATGTTGGATATTTCATTAATTTTTTAGCAGGATTCATGTAAGGACGTTAATAATGTAATATTCTTAAATATGAAAGATTAATCGTAATAACTGAAAGTTTAAGAAATAAATGAATTTTGAAGACCAAAAGTATAACTAAACCTTAATTTAACTAATATTTAATTAGAAATATTTTTATTTACTTACATATATTTAATATATATATATATATATCATATAATTATCAATCGTAGCTTTTTTTTTTTTTTTTTTAATGAGACTAGATGCCGTGTCAACCATAAGATATGTATGTTAAAAAATAATTTATAAGAATATATATAAATAATAAAATCTATAATATATATATAATTTAGTATATAAAAAATTAAGAATGAAATGAATTCAAGAGAGAAATGAAGAGTATGATTAGCATTTTTAAAATCAGCATCAAGATGGAAAAATTCACCCTGATAGTATTGTTGACTGTTGAACCTCATTGTACTTGTCAATGAACATAGCAACCTTTTAAAATCTGGTTTGAAACATGGCTTTCCATCAATGCTTGCTTTGATAATGAGCCACAAAGTGATCACAACAGCACTAGATGCTGTTCCCCCTTTTCTAGGGAATAGATATATTATTCCATGGCAATCATCTACTTGCCATGGTATCTTTTGTTTCAAGGAAAAGATAACCTTGCTCCAATCTAAAACATCTAGGATATAAGCTGGACACCCTACTCCCTTCTTTGGCAAGGAATGGGAAGAGCTTCCAATCCCTGCCCTAAATTCCCTGTCTACAGAGATTTCACCAATTCAATTCTCAAGCCCCACCTTGGTATTTTATGGATCACTAATTTGTTTTCTTTTCTTTTTTTCTTAGTTTTAAGAAAGAACACAGGCAAAGACTTGTCAGATTTTATTGAGCACATCAAGTTTTGCAAAAATGGTGCTACAAACTATGGCAGCAAAGTTTATAAACAAAACCAAAAAGTCACTCAACTGATTAACACAAGAATTTTTGAAACACTTGATCTTAGACAAATACTTATCAGGCACTACAGTAGCCCACTGACTCCAAAAAAAAAAAAAAAAAACACCTCTTCAATGATCAGAGATTCCATTTTAGCCTCAAATTTTAAAATCTGAGCTCCTTTCTTGTTAGCTCTAACAAATAACTCTTCTTGATTCTTTTCACTATCTTGTATACATCCTAAAATGAAATTAAAGAGCCAGACCATCATCCCTCAAAATGTCTCTTTTTATTAGAAAACATGTGAAATAGTCTCTGTAAACTTGACATTCAAGAAACAAACTAGTGACCACCTGATTCATCAACATTACAAAGTAGCAATGAGCTTGAGCTAGCCAAGATTTTTTTAAAAAAAAAAAAAAAAAAATCAAATTGCCATTTTCTATAATATATGGAATGCTTCTTCCCACCCCCCCCCTGAATTTAATAAGAAATATGCAAAACATACAAATGTGCTAACCTAATTCCACAATGAGACAGGGTGGCAGTGATTAAGTAGATCAGAAGTAATATTAATCAAATCATGCATCCTATATACTGATTGGAAATTTACTTATAGTTTAAGTGAGCTATCATGTTCTATATTTCAATGCCACCACCTCAGCCTTTACATAGTCACAAAGCCATTTACTCATTACTTGACTAGATGCATGAATTAAGCCATCAATGGTAGACATTATTGCCTATTTAATCCTCAACCATTGAAATATCTAGTGCCATCAGATCGAAATAGCCTAATCTTTTTTCTCTTTTTTTTTTTTGAGAAAAAGGAGAGATACCATCTACATTACAGTTAATTAGGTCTGAATTGGGATGGCACCATTCAGTAATCAAATCGAAATTGTTGATTAAGAAATCGAAAGTTTAATTCAATTGAACCTAAAATCTTTGGTTGTTAATTAGAGAGTGTGAAAATTAGAATAAGTGCTTGTATCTAATTTTATTGTTTGCTCGCTTTCTAAAGTATAAGAAAATGGGTGACCAACGGAAGGCAATCTCCTAGAATAGAGGTACAAATTAGCTAAGCTAGTAACATTTGATAGTTGTTTGCTTAATCTTAAAATGTGTTATATTCCTGTTGCTCTTTTTTTGAGCAATAAAAAAAATATGCCACCACCAAAATTTGAACTTTGGATATCTCAAAGGTAACAACTTAGAAGGGCATTGCCAACTAACCAAGCCTTATTTGCTTAGGGCTAGTTTGGATTACTTGCTCAGAACTATTGGGATGCCTTTAAGGGCGTGTTTGAAACCCATGCTGGATTTCAAGCCCTATGGGTTTAGTAATTTAGTCTTTTTAAGCATATCAGACCAATATTTTTGTGGAGCCCATGGTATACAACTCTCTTTTTTTTTATCTTCCAAATGTTGGATTGGATTGAAAATTCAATACAATTTAATCCAATCTAGCAATCCAAATTAGGCCTAAGTGGCTGTTAGCTACAGCCATATCAGACAACTGTTGACCAAAAATTAATCCAAATAGTCCCTCGATCTTCAAATGGGCCATGCATACGATAGTAATTTTGCTATTTTTTTGACTAATGAAATGCACATTACACCAGTAACATTTGAATTTTGAATTTTTTTGAAGTTAATTTCAAAGGGTGCCAGTTAGTTGAGCTTACAAAATTTGATATTTATCTATATAATCTTGAAATGTGCCATTGTAACGACACGGGTCCTGGACCTGCAGTACCCATGAATCTATTTCGTTACAAGAAAGCAAGACGGATAAGGTCCACACTAACTTGGGTCATCACAGCTTAAAAAGAATCCAATTGGTATTTGTCAATCTTCCTTAACGGATTATAAACCATACAACCAACTCCCAATTTTTTCGCTTACAGAGGCGACGTCCTCGTTGCCAGGAGCAATTGATCACAACCACTAGGCAGACATGATTCTAAAGGTGGCCCCAACATGTTCAAAAGGTGGCTCTCATCAATATAGTACTTTGTCCTGTAGATCCCATCTTCTGTGGCCCCCATAGGTTTAAGAGATGGCTCCCATCAATGTAGCATTTTGCCTTATATGGCACTTAGCTTCTGCACTTTCGGTTGCTCTGATACTATATTGTAACGATCCGGGCCCTGGGCCTGCAGCATTCATGAACTGACTTCATTATAAGAAAGCAAGACGGATAAGGTCCACACTAACTTGGACCACCACAGTCCAAAAGGAATCCAATTGATACTTGTCCATCTTTCTTGACCGACTATAAACCATACAATCAACTCCCAATTTTTCAATATGAGACTATTGAGAGAGGCATCACAGCTATATTACTATTGCTACAAAATATGCCATCTCGATATTTATGTCAGTACATCTTATGTGTTGCTAAATGATAGAATAAATATTATGAGGTTAATAAAAATTTAAAAATTTGAAAGCATTCGTGAACTCTTCCTAAAGGAGAATAATATTGTACACAACATATGCTATGTTGCAGGTTCCATGTGAGAAAACAAAAGAGGGCAAGACAAGTTGATAAGCAAACCATATAAACATGTATAATTTGCACTCTTTTTAAAGATAGATATAAAGCATGTAGGTGCATCTCATACGAGTATAGATTCATTAATTATATTTGGCATGTAGATAAAAGTATTTACATTATGAGACATGAATTTTCTAAGATGAATAATTAAATGACTAACATTGGGTCTTTGCCTATCAATAATTAAAACTTATTTGTCTAACTTATTCCTAATGTCTTATTTTGATCGTTGAGTTCCCTTGCATTTTCCTTTTTCTTGCCCTCCACCCCCCCCCCCCCCCCCCTTGTGCTATTCTTTTTCTTTTTTTCCCCTTGATCTTTTTAATACTTCTTTCTCTAACTCTATTTTATCCCTATTTCATTTCTAGCGAAATAAGCGGTGATGTCTCATTATTCTAATCAATTTTTTTAAAATTTTTTTTTTCTAACAACATAGGACTTCACCTAAAAAGACTAACTAAAAAATTATTATTTGAATTTCTTAGATCCTATGGATACTCAGAAACTTTTCAGGACATAACTATTGTAAGACTAAACATTAGCTAGCATAGGCTCTCATATATTGCCTCTATTCAAGCTTTGATGTCCATTTGCAATAATTCAGAATCTCATAAAAAAGGCTAGCAAAAAAAGTTATTATTTGATTTTTTTGATCCTATGATAAATAGTCACTAATATGAGCTCGCATAATTTTCATGGCTACTTGATTTTTAACGCCCTCTGTTTTATATTTATAATATATTTTAGCTAAAGGTACACCTTTGGACCTTTAACTTCAATTTTACTTGGTCCTCAAACTTCCAATTGTAACAACTTAGCCTAACATGTTTTAAAAATATTTAATTTCTTATGTTCTATTATATGAAATAAGCTAAATTGATGAAATAGCCGACATGTTAAAACCTTCACATATTTACGTTAGGATGGCATATGAGCTATTTCGATAATTTTAATTGATCCCATACAATACAATGAGAAATCTGAAATGCAATATTTTTAAAATGTATGAAATTAAACAGTAACAATCGAAGCTTGAGAATTAAATATAGGTGTGCAAAAAATACAGATATGGATTGTCACCATCTTTAAATCACGCTTCCAAAGTGCTATGAGGGAATATTTTACATCAACTACAGGTGGGCTCTATTATTAATTGTCTTTTATTAACTCTTCCACAAATCAATCCAAACATGGAATTGAATGGTGATTCCTCCATTTTTAGCTCCAAGTGACCTCCACATAATAAAGCCCAACAACATGAAGAAAAAGCAACACTAGGGCTTCAAGTTGTCAGAACAAAATGGGTGGGTTGATGATTTTAGTAGAATTCCAGAAGGCTTTGGTAGGGTTGGTCAAGGGGTGGTTGGACATCACTTCAAAAGAAGCTTTAGAAAAAAGAGAAAGCCATGGTGGTTAGAAATGGAGACATCCAACGCGCCAACTCCCGCTAGTGGGGTACGTGTCGTTTTTGCATGTGGACACGTGGCAAAATTCGTTGCTTAACTCCTGAATTTTGGTTCCCATTGTTTCCCATTGTTTCGTAGCAGGAACTCAAGTGGGAAGAGGGCTGATCAGCTGTTCGGTCTCGAACAGCAGTTGGAAGTGGGCATAGTGTCCTAGTCATTGATCCGGCCAAGGGCTCGTATTATGTTACTGATTCAATCATCGAGCCACCAGTTAAACCATCAATTCAATTATTTTAATATAAAAATATTTATATTAATAAAAATTAATTTTTAATAAAGTGAACATATAAATACTAATTTTTATAATCTTTTTTTAAAAAAAAACCTTTGGTATTTTATTTAATCTCTAAAATATGCTTACTTCAATTTGCATATCCATTTAAATCTGATTTAACTTTTTCTTAAAAAAAAAAGAAAATTAAAGAAAATTTTATTCGAGTTTCCTTTATTTCTATCATTTTCTTATTATGTCTCTGCTTTTCTGTATTGTTTCCTATAAAATTTCTATATTTTTATTTTTTTTAATTCTCTTCTCATCAATGCTCTTCTTTATATGATTTTTTTTTTTTCATAAAACTTGCGAGCATCCAATGAAGAAAAGGTTGCCATAAACTCACAGAATTTGAAATGGTAAAGGCTAAAAAATTTGAAACGGCATTGATAAACTCGTGATCCTGTTCAGACGGGGTTAACCGGTTCACACGTGAACCGAATTGGTTGACCAAATTATTCCGAATCTCTTATATATATCCAGTTTTATGTTAGAATTGGATCGGTGGCCTTCGGGTCTTGGTTCAACCATCTAGTCCTGTTCGATTTTAAGAACTATGGTTATGGGCCAAGCATATTTATTAAATTTATTAATTATTATTATATCATGCCTCTTTCTCTCTCTCTCTCTCTCTCACATATATATATATATATATATATATATATATATATATATATATATACACTTTGAATTATTATTAAAGCATAGAAAGATTATTACTTGTTTCACTTTGAGATCCATGAACCAAGTGATTATTGAGTTTGAAGTGCTTTGAGATTTGTGTAGCGAATGATCGGATAATGAATGAATTTGAAAGAAGTGAGCCATACAATATGATCTTCTTATAAAAAATTTGGCTCAATTCATATACTTATTTTAGGCTCAAGATCAAATAAACTTGTATATCAAATAAAATCAAAATATACCTTAAGATTTGATTGAGTTACGAGTTGGCTCATAGATAGGGTGAAGAATTAGCATGCATACTATTCAAATTAAAGGAATTTAATTGAGTGACCACCAATTTTTTTCAAATATGGTTCCTAGAGCCTCAAAATTAGATGGTCCAAGTGGTCCTCTCCATTAGACTTGGTTGGCATTTGGCAGGTCAGGGTCCTGAATATAGGTTTGGTTGTAATATCAAGTAACTTGGAAGTAAGAACCAATTTGATGGTGGTGGTGGTTTGATACGTTCATAGAAAGGTAGCCTAGAAAGATAGGGGTAGCAAATCGTTTTCTTTCCCCAGTCAAGATGGGACAAAAGTGCTCTCAGTGGTACATCAATGTCCATAAATTGAAGCTATGGCGAACTTTTATGGGATGGGGATGGGGATGGTCAATGGCAGACCTCCAAAGGTTGTAGCACTAATGAATGATACATCCATGAAGGACAAAAAAAGGATGATAATTAAAGAAGATATTACGTACGAAAATATGCTTTTGGCTTTTAAAGTTTCATTCAAAATTTATTTTAATTTTTAAATTTTTAAATATATAATTCAGTCCCTCATATTTTATTTCATCATATAGGGTTAGTTAAAATTGATAGAATAGTTGATATATCATCCTATCAACTAGTCCATGCATTCACATTAAGATGATACATTAGCTATTTTATTAATTTTAACTTATGTAATTGGATATCAGAAATGTTAAAGATCGAAAAATTTTAAACCTTAAGGAAAGAGAGAGAAAGGAAAGTGGATTGGCTCCTTTTATTTTCTTTTTCATCTATTACTTTCCATCATGTGCTAGCTATGTTTTTCTTTTCTTTATAGATTTCATGTCCAAGATAGTGCCTCTATCATTGAGATTATGTAGGATATTCACGATAATGGCCTAACGAGCATTAAGAAATAGACAAATATCTATTTCTATCTCATCACTCTTTCTTTTTAATGAAAAAACATGTAGGAGAATTGTCCATAATTTCAAGAAAAATGCTTCGCTGCATGTCTTTCATGCCTGATTTTTCTATTTCTTTTCATTTGTAATTTTTATCTTTGCATGAAAATTTATTATTTTTATTTTGATCACCATTTTTTAGTTTTATATTATATTCTTTTATTTTATTACTTTAATCATTATTTAGAATTGATCATATTTTCTTTTTAATCTACTATTTAGCTTACCTTCATATATAACTTTATCCACAATCTTAAAATTATGGAAGATCCTTTTATATGATAAATAGATTAAAAAAATAAAAACAAACAAATAAATAAATAACGTATAGTTTTGCATCTAATATTGCTTTGAGATTTGTGTACGATGAATGGCTATGAAAGAAATGAAGATAAAACCTGATCTTGTTTTAGAAAATTTGGTGCAATTCATAACACTTGTTGTAGTTTAGAGGTCATAGTTCATTGAACAAATCATCTAAAAACCCATCTGCAATTCAAAATGTGCTCGTATATCAAATAAAATAAAAATATATCTCAAGCTTTGATTGAGCTGTGTTGGCTCATAGATACAATTAAGAATTAAAACATAATTTGCTAGTACTGTTGAAATTAAATGAGTTTAATTGAGTGACCACCAATTTCTTCAAATATGGTTTCTAGAGCCTCAAATTAGATGGTTTAAGTGGTCCTCTCTCTTGGGCTTGGTGGGCATTTGGTAGGAATTAGGATAGGATCCTCAACATAGCTTTGGTTAGGATATCAAGTTTCTTGGAAGTGAGAATCAATTTGATGGTAGTGGTTGGATACGTTGATAGAAAGATAGCCTATAAAAGGGGTAGCAAAGTGTTTTTTTTTTTTTCTCCTAGATAAGGTAGGACCCAAGTGGTTGCATCAACGTCCATAAATTGAAGCTTAGTGAACCTTTAAGGATGGGAATGGTCTAAAGAAGCAAGTAATGTTACATAGTGGCAGACACTCAAGTGGAAGCACTAACCATATCTATAAGGGGGGAAGAGAATTGGAGAATACGTGGAGGACATATCAATAGTTTTTGACAAGAGAAATATACTTTTGACTGTCAAACTTTCGCTCAAAGTTTATTTTAGTCTTCAAACTTATAATATTAAAATTTAATTATTTATATTTTAAAAATATTATATTTTTTAAATTTTATTATATAAATAAATTAAAATTAATAGAATAATTGATGTATCATTCCATCAACTAATCCATGTATTCATGTTAAGATGATACATCGGCTATTTCGTCAATTTTAGTTGATATAACATAATGTCAAAATATAGCATTTTTAAATATGAGAAATTGAATCATAATATTAAGGACCAAAATGAATTTTGAGTGGAAGTTTGGGGACCCAAAATATATTTTAGCCTTCTTGGAAAAAGAGGATAAGAATGGTAGAGTGATGGGAAGAAATATGATACCAAGAACGCTGGTGTTGAGTCTCTGAATAGCCCAAGGCCCATTAACATGGCCTTTGTGGTTGCCATGGTCGATCCAAATTCACTTACATATATATTGGAATTTTATTTATATGAATTTTATAATATTTAGATCAAAATTAATAGTTTGGGTTTTTGTCGACATACTATTTAATGGTAATTAATTATAGCCTTTCAAATATCGCAATATAGAATATTTATTGTTTTACTTATTTTGAAGTATCTTGTCTTTGCTTTAAGCAAACTTAAAAAGAATGGCAATGGCATAATTACTTAGCAAAAGTATGTTATAGTCTATATAATTGCCAATGCAAAAAATTGATCTCGATATGAATATATTAAAATATGTAAGGATCAAAATTCTGATAATTTGGATGTTTTTAGATTATAGATCAAACTAAAATTAGGAGTAATATAATTAGAGTTATCCATTTTATATCCATTTGATGTATGAGTCAAAGATATTAAAAGTTAGTTTTTTTTAAAAAATTTTCAAATACTTTATACATATCAAGGTATGGGTTTTATTTTGTTAATTTTTATTGGGAAGCATTTAGAATTAAATACTTTTTGAACCGGCATAACCTATCTATCTATGTATATAAAATAAATGAAGCTCCTTCTAAGAAGAGAAGAATCTATTCTTTTCAATTTTAAAACCAATAAGGAGCAATCAAACCAAAGATTCATAAAATTGATCACGATTTTTACTATTAAAATGTCTATAAATCAAAATTCTATGTTTTAGAGGTATTTAACTTATACGCTAAATGTATACAAAATTAAATGATAAAAATATATTAGAGCATATTTTGTTATCATATAAATATTAAAATATATTGATTTTTAATTTATAAATCTTTAACCTTTATAAATCATGCTTAAAAAGTAGATTTTTAACTCAAATACTTCATCATGTATTGAACATAGAAACGATCAATCTTTGCATTCAAATAATGGATAAGTTAAAGAATATCAAAAATATGATTTTAATTTTTAAATAGTTAATAGTATAAATCATGATTAATGTTATGAATTTTGACTTGAATGTCTATTTATTGATTTTAAAATTGAAAAAGTAAATTTCCTTCTTTTTTGAGAGAGCATGATTCTATATATATAAATAAGAGTTGGATTACATGATTCTCTCTCTTTTTTATTGGTCAAAAGAAATGAAATACATTTGGAGTACAAATCAATATCTTGAACACAAGTACCAACATCATCTTCATGATGTTGCTCTTAATATTATTATAAAAAATAGGTTCATTTGGATGGTGGGGGTTGGATCTAATGTTAACCTAGCGATCAATCCCTAGTTTTCTACCATTCCTTTATCTCTATAGCCTCTTCCTCTGAATATGACTATTAATGCTTTTAATCTAACCATTGCTGATGTTATCACTCCTGATAGAAGATGGAAGTTACCATCATTGTTTTTCTTTCTATAGGAAATAGCAAAGAATTTCTATTCCCAAGGTGTTTGGAAGGATACTCTATGCTAACGTCTTAATAGACATACCAAGATCAATGCTTGTGAGATCTATATATCCTTACTTTGGCTATTTTGAATTCTGATCTTGGAGACATAGGTTGGCTTTGGCATCTTGAAACTCTTCCTAAAATTAAGATTTTCTTGTGGAAAGTTATTTGGAGAAGATTACCAGCTTGTAAAGCTTTGCTAGTAAGTAGAAGAATTCTGCCCCCATATTTCATTGACTTGTGATCTATGTGCTAGTAATAATGAAACAATTAATTTTTTAGATGTATTATTGATGAAAAGATAGTGGTAGGAGGCTTTAGATGTATTATTGATGAAAAGAATATGCCTCAATCAGTAGGCCATTTTTTGCATAACCTTTGATCATAGCGTTCTGAAGGCAACCAAGTTACTATTAACTGCTGTTTTTGATGTTTTAAGGGAGCATAAGAGTAGAGGCAAAAAGTTGATAAAATTTCAATAAACATTCTTCTTTTGATGTTTTTGATGTAATGAATGAGTTTAATATTAAACTATCAAGAGAGGAACTGCAAAACCGATAGAAGAATCTAAGAAAAAGATATGAGTTTGGCTTTATAATTCATTAACAAAAAAAGTAGCTTCTCATGGAATGATGATACAAAAAAAGATTGAAACTAACAAAGAGGTATGCAATAATATGATAAAGGTTAGATTTTAGTAACATATTATTACTATTTTAATTTTATTGTATGATATAAAATGCCTCTCCCTCTATCATTTTTAATAAATAGATTGCGTATATTATATTGGTTTAATATTTACTAGCAAACAGAAATTTCAATATAATTTGAAGCAAAGAGCTTCACAACTTAGAGATCCTTTATAAATATATGAGGGAAAAGTCTTTGTACACCGTCCCCGGTGCAGCAAGTCCTACGTGGGCTGCACCGCCTCTCCTGATTGATCCACGTGGATCCTACGTGGCTGACGTACCGGACGGTATGGCTCTGCTACGATGTTACATTCGGATCGTGACGGCCATGAAAAGTGCTTCACCTTTTTTTTAAAATTAGCGTGCAGACGAAAATGCCCTTTCCCTCAGCCTTCTTCTACCGTCATTTTTCTTGGATTTCATCTGTGCAAGAAAAACTCTTTCTTCCCCTCGCTCTGGCTTTCGGATGCTAAGGAATCAGTCAAAGGTTTGAGCACGATCCTACGCCCTTGCTCTGAGAGTCCGATCGAAGGAAAATATTTCAGCTTCGAGGCTGGAATACCTGGCTACTGGAGCTTTGTACAAAAACTTCTGAAGGAAATGTTGTCCACAGCACAAAACATTCTTTCGTTATGAGGTTGTTGTGGTTTATGAGTTTGATGATAAAAAACTCTTTCTGATTGTAAAACATTCTTCATGTGGATGATGGTGCCGCAGAGCGGGAGTCTGGGGTTGAGGTTGTGGTTTATGAGCTTGACGATGGCTTTCAGGATCTCCTACCAGATAAGATGGCGAGTAGAAGTAGGGTGTCGAACTATGGTGTCGTGGTTTTGAACTAGGGTATCGTGGGTTTTCAACTAGGGTGTCGTGGGTTTTGAACTAATGCTTTGTCTTAACGTTTTCTGAATGGGTGCCGTAGGTTTTGAACTAGGGTATCGTGGGTTTTCAACTAGGGTGTCATGGGATTTGAACTAATGCTTTGTCTTAACATTTTCTGAATGGGTGTCGTAGGTTTTGAACTAGGGTGTCGTGGCTTTTGAACTAGGGTATCGTAGGTTTTCAACTAGGGTGTCGTGGATTTTCAACTAGAGTGTCGTGGGTTTTGAACTAATGCTTTGTTTTAACGTTTTCTGAATGGGTGTCGTAGGTTTTAAACTAGGGTGTCGTGGGTTTTCAACTAGGGTGTCGTGGGTTTTGAACTAATGCTTTGTCTTAATGTTTTCTGAATGAGTGTCGTAGGTTTTGAACTAGGGCATCGTCGATTTTAAACTAGGGTGTCGTGGGTTTTGAACTAATGCTTTGTCTTAACGTTTTTTGAATGAGTGTCGTAGGTTTTAAACTAGCGTGTCGTGGGTTTTCAACTAGGGTGTTGTGGAATTTGAACTAATGCTTTGTCTTAACGTTTTCTGAATGGGTGTCGTAGGTTTTGAACTAAGGTATCGTGGCTTTTGAACTAGGGTGTCGTGGGTTTTCAACTAGGGTATCATGGGTTTCGAACTAAGTCGAGCTCCCTAGTACCAATGCTGCGATACCCCAGTTGAAACCTCATGACACCCTAGCACCAATGCTACGACACCCGTGCTTAAAACTGGCTACAAAGAGAATCTCCGCGACACCCAGGAGGAATTTGCCCCTCTCGTGAACAGAAACCATTACTGAAGAGAGTGTAGGGAAGCCAAATACTGCGACACCCTAATACCAATGCTGCGACACCCCTGGTGGAATTCGATCGAAAATCCTTCGCGATACCTCAGTTGAAATCCCACGATACCCTATCTTTAAGGTGACGACACCCATGCTTAAAACTGACCACGGAGAGAATCCCCGTGACACCCCAGGAGGAATTCGGCCGAAAATCCTTCGTGACACCCTAGTTGAAAGCTTACGACACCCTAGCACCAATGCTACGACACCCGTTCTTACGACACCCATGCTTATATAACTGACCACGGAGAGAATCTCCGCGACACATGTTCTCGACACCCCAGTTAAAACTTTACGACACCCTTGTTATAAACTTATGACACCACTACGATATATTTGAACAAGGTGGGAATTTTGACGTCACCCTAGTTGTAATTCGACGACACCCTAGTAACTCAGCTATGCCATCTTTTCGAGAAAAGTTGCAAAATGTGGCCAGTTCCTATGGGTTTGCGTATCAGTGTGATGTGATCGTGGCGATCCGTGGTGTCCTTTCGTATTTCTCTGAGGTCGGCATAAACCCTAGAGGTCCTTCGTCTGTTGCTCGAGAAGCCATCCTTTTGCTCGAGAAGCCATCCTTCGTTTCTTTCTCGAGAAGCCACTGGTGTCCTAAATTTCTTCCATAGTTCTTTCTTCCATCTACTTCATTCATGGAGATGAGTGCTTTCGTTTGTGGACGAAGACCGCGAACAAGGAAGAACCAGATGGAGAAAATGGCGGAACAAAGCAAGGACATCGTTCTTCATTCGAATGAGGATGCGGCTCCTTCAGGTATGTTTATCCCTATGTTAAAATATTATGACATCCTCTCTTAAAATTTCATGATACCCTAGTCACATATATAATGGCATCCCCCTGTTTCAGTTGATATAAAATTGTTCCAGTCCCCCTAGTGAAGGCTTCCCAGCTGTTTAAGAATAGTTGTAGGCCGGCCGTATACGTTCAGAAGGTTTGGAAGATGGGGTTCACTAGACAGCATACAAAACTTATTCGACGGACCCCATTTGGTGCCTTCGTCGACATGCAGACATTCACAGTCGATGGGCGACTGCTAGCAGACATCATAAGATGTCACAATGGAGGCGACGAGTTCATTTTCTGCGGAAAGCCAGTTTTATTCAGTGCCGAAGAAGTCACACTCATTCTGGGTCTTCCAGCTCATGGGAAGAAGATCGACACGTCCAGCCAATTGTTCAACGGAAGGTTGTTCAGACGTTTTGGCCAGGGTTTAGATCTTCGTCAAGAAGGTTTGGAGAAGTTAATATTTCAACTCCGATCATCTAAGTACAGGAGGATGTCGAGGACACCGTCCGACTTTGGATCGCCTACATGTTGGCCATGTTTTTGGCTTTAAAGTCTAATCATAGATGTCCACGGTATCTCATCCAGCACTTGGATGACTTAAGTCAACTGGATAGCATCGACTGGGCTTCGGCATTGAAGGAGTTGATTGTTCTGGCTCTCCCAGAAATAGCTGCTTGCTTGCGTTCCGAGGAGCCGGTCCACTCAAAGAATGCAAAACAAGTTAGGAGGCAGCCTACCCTGTTCGAATGCTCGGCGACACTGGTAGTAAGGATTATTGAGATGCAGAAATAGTGTTCTTAGTATAATTTCTTTGTTAATTTTACATTATTTAATATCCAAAAAATATCATGTTCAGGCATGGTTCTTCGAGCATACATCAATGCGAGCACCAGCATATCCTGATAAACTGTCCCGGCTATTGAAGTGGTATGACCACCAAATGAAGATCCAGTCGGTTCGGGTTGCCGACTTGCAGCCTCATGACTTGGTAAGCTAGTACATTGCTCCATTGCTCTGACCATATTTTTCAACTTAATGTGTCAATATTTTCACTTAATATCAATTTGTTATCATCTTGCTTTGCAGATGGAGGGAGCTACTGTACCACTGTCAGAAGAGCGCTGGCTTCTCACTCAGCAGACAGTAGCATCCCCTCAACCAACAGATAGTTGCGCAGGATGTGCCGAGTTGAGGACTGAATTGGAGTGCGTTAAGGATCAACTCAACGATGTCAGGCACAGGCTGTCCATTGCTGAGAGCCTCCTCAGTTCACTGCTCAGAAAGGAAAGTAATGCAATAAATGAGGAGGACAAGGGAGACGGGAAAACAGAGGAGGGGCATTCCCTGGAGTTGATCCTCCGCGAGCCTGGTAATCGAAATAATGAGGAGAAGAAGATGGAGGAGGACCATTCATCCGAGTGTCCAACTGAGACGGGGAATGCAAAAGCAGAGGAGAAGAGATTGGAGAGGGATTCATTGGATGATAAAACAGAGCATGGGAATGAAAATAAAGAGGAGTCCAAATCCGATAATAAACTTGGCACCCCTGCGCCAAAGGGTGATGATATGGACATAGAAATCGTTGGAGTGCCTTCGCTTGTTAGGATGGTTAAAAAAGAGCCGAGGAAGCGTAAGGCATCCAAGGTCGTCGGAGATTGTTATGAGACAACCCGTCCTAAAAAGTCAGCGAAGACAGTAGGCACGTCAAATCCCAACACAACGGTCGAAATGACCAAATTATTATTAAAATATTTTTGAGCGAATGACTAATCGACGAGATCGTCTACACCAATATGTTAGGTGGCATTGTAACAAGGAAAAGTCTTCAAGATCTCATTAACAATGAAATGATAATAGATGATGTAAGTATATTAAGAAACCTTTTCTAGTTGTTGATTTTAGAATTATATTAATCGGTTTACACTGCATTGGCAGATAACTGATGTCAGCCAGGAGTTTCTGATGCGCAACTGGATAGAGCATCCGGACCGATACCATAAGTGCATATTTGCATCAATTTTCGTATCCGCTCTGTGTCTGACTTCTTCATCACCTGATCATGAACTCGTTGGAACATCAGGGGCCGCGATATTTGACAATGTATCCGATGAAGATAAGAACCAATTCCGATTTCTTTTCACCATAATAAACTCCGATAACTCGCACTGGCATTTGGTTGCTGTCGATATGGAAAGAAAGGTGTTCATGCACCTGAATTCATTAAAACGCAACCCCAAGTACAAGGCCAATGCAAAGAAATGGCATACAATTCTTGGCCACATATTCCATATCTACTATGATAAGGAGGATGCGATGACTTGGCTGATGGAAGAGATTTCGGATTGCCCAAGCCAACCGGCCGGATCGCTGGATTGCGGCCTATACTGTCTGAGATACATGGAATGTCTTGCTCGATGGGACAATCCTGATATGAAGATGGATTTCACGGATGAGGAAGTCAGAGATTACCGGCGACAATTAGCTGCGACGATATTGAGAGGGGGCCTGAACAAAAAGATCAGCGACATTGTCAAAAAATGTTCTTAATTTTTTAATTCTTCTTTGAATGAAAATTAAATGTAATTTATTCATATTAACACTAATTCAGATTTAATGCAAATGCAAAAATTTTATATTGAGAACAGGGGTGTCCTTAATTTATTCATATTTATGCCTTTTCTACTTCACAATTTCTTTAGTTTTTATATATGATGTCGTAAATTGAACACTAGAATGTCGTAAATTGAGCATGGGGATGTCGTAGGATTTCGCCTTTCGGGTATCGTCGCGGTAGAGCTAGGGAGTCGTTAGCCCAGGCTGGGGTTTCGTCGCTAAAAGCTTCGGTATCCTTTCGTGAGTACTGGGATGTTGTAGGATTTTGCCTTTCGAGTGTTGCCGCGGTAGAGCTAGGGAGTCGTTAGCCCAGAGCTGGGGTGTCGTCGCGCTAAAGCTAGGAAGTCGTTAGCCTAAAGCTAGGGTATCGTTGTGCTAAAAGCTTTGGTGTCCTTTCGTGAGTACTGGGATGTTGTAGGATTACGCCTTTCTGGTGTCGCCGCAGTAGAGCTAGGGAGTCGTTAGCCCAGAGCTGGGGTGTCGTCGCGCTAAAAGCTTCAGTATCGTCACGTTAAAAGCTTTGGTATCCTTTCGTGAGTACTGGGATGTCGTAGGATTTCGCCTTTCGGGTGTCGCCGCGGTAGAGCTAGGGAGTCGTTAGCCCAGAGTTGGGGTGTCATCGCGCTAACAGCTTTGGTGTCCTTTCGTGAGTACTGGGATGTCGTAGGATTTTGCCTTTCGGGTGTCGCCGCGGTAGAGCTAGGGAGTCGTTAGCCCAGAGCTGGGGTGTCATCGCGCTAAAAGCTTCGGTGTCCTTTCGTAAGTACTGGGATGTCGTAGGATTTCACCTTTGGGTGTCGCCGCGGTAGAGCTAGGGAGTCGTTAGCCCAGAGCTGGGGTGTCGTTGTGCTAAAAGCTTCGGTGTCCTTTCGTGAGTACTAGGATATCGTAGGATTTTACCTTTTGGGTGTCGCTACGGTAGAGTCAGGGAGTCGTTAGCCCAGAGCTGGGGTGTCGCCGCGCTAAAAGCTTCGGTGTCCTTTCGTGAGTACTGGGATGTCGTAGGATTTTGCCTTTCGGTGTCGTCGCGGTAGAGCTAGAGAGTCGTTAGCCCAGAGCTGGGGTGTCGTCACGCTAAAAGCTAGGGAGTCATTAACCCAGGCTGGAGTGTCATCGCGCTAAAGCTACAAGTTGTTAGCCCAAAGCTGGGGTGTCGTCGCGCTAAAAACTTCGGCATCGTACAATTTTGCCTTCCGCCTTTCGGGTGTCGCCACGGTAGAGCTAGGGAGTCGTTAGCCCAGAGCTGGGGTGTCGTCGCGCTAAAAGCACTTCATTTGACTGAAAAAGACACTCTAGTTAGAAAGCACTTCATTTGCGACCAAGACACCCTAGTTAGAAAGTTACGACACCCGTGTTTTATATATGCTCCTGTGTAAGTTGACTCAATACATAAGCATCAAATTCATCCATCAAAGTTTCGGAAGGCGGTACAATTCTTTCCTTGGTTTCTCCAGTACTAATTGACTGCATACAAGTCTGCCTGTTGCTTGAAGCAGCTCTTAAGAGATTTTGCATTTGTGGAGCATCAACGGTTGCCTTGACCAGATTTTTCTTTGATCTTTTTGACTTCTTCTCGACTCCACTCTTTAATCTGTTCTCTCTTGGGTGACCTCGACCACCATTTGCATCCAGCCATGCTTGAAAAACCCATTTATATATCTCAGTACTCTCATCAGACAACAATGCGCAACCAAGCAAGGTGGACTATCTATGATGGTTGACCCCAATGAATGGATAAAAATGCATTTGATATCTGTTTGTCAAGTAGGTTGAGTCAAAGCTTAGAACATCACCGAAGTATGTGCATGCCAATCTTGACCTTGGATGAATCCAGAAGACAGACCTCAGATGACCATTATCATTGAGGTCTAAGGTATAGAAGAAATTGGGATTTATGAGTTGTATTTCGGTGAAATGAATTACCATCGACTGAGCATCTCCTTCTTTCAGCTTAGACTGACGTTCGCGACAAATGAAGTTACGAGCATCCTTCTCGGTGAAATCCAATTGTCTCTCCCCCTTTTCTCCTTGCTATGGCAGAGTATATCTGAGTTGTAGGAACATTCACGGCATGTAAATTGCTGATCTCTGCCTTCTCTGGTGTGCTGATCCTCCTATGCGACCGTAAATAACCAGTTGATGTTATGGACATCCCATGGTTATGTTCTAGAGAAACCTCAACCAATATCCACTTACCACTTGTAGCATTCAATCTTGCTTTTATGGATGCCATACAATCAACTTTCCCAGTATCCCTATGATTCATACTCTTCTCTGTTTTTCTAGATTTTCCTTGCCTCCAATACGCGGCAGGTGCTTGAAGCAAAGTTGTTTTTTGTTGTTGGCCCTGCTACACACTGTTGTGATTCCAAAACCAACTCATTTCGCGTATCCGTTGTAGAAAGTATATACATCATCTGCTGAATTGAATTCATTCCAGTTTGAGGAACTACAGTATCATCCACTGCATTTGGAGCGATGGGTGAAGGTGCACGGCCGAGAGTGTTATCGATTTCTTTTCGATCTATAATTTCAGCATCGTCTATGGAAATATAGGCACACAGTCATGAACAATGATATCCATAGATTTAGTTGTCAATATATCGTGACAAAGGATTAGGATAGGACACGAAGGTTAAAACAATACGACACCTATGATCTGAATTCAGAAGTCACAACACCCCAGTTTACAAAAAACGACACCGAAGCTGTAAAATTATGACACCAATTTATAACACATTGAGGAAGGGCCAAACAACACCATCCCCAACTCAGGCTGTTACCGATACCTAGTTCTCATCTGAAGATACCCTAGCTTTAAGGCGATGACACCCGTACGTTGACTGTTAAGGCGGGGTGTGTCGTCGCCTTAAAGCTATAAGCACGGGTGTCGTAGCATTGGTATTTGAGTGTTGTGAGGTTTCAACTGGGGTGTCGCGAAGGATTTTCGGCCGAAATCCAATCCTCCTGGGGTGTCATGGGGATTCTCTCTGTGGTCGGTTATAAGCACGTGTGTCGTAGCATTGGTGCTAGGGTATCGTGAGGTTTCAACTGGGGTGTCGCGAAGGATTTTTAGCCAAAGTCCAATCCTCCTGGGGTATCGCGGGGATTCTCTCCATGGTCAGTTATAAGCATGGGTGTCGTAGTATTGGTGCTAGGGTGTCGTGAGGTTTCAATTGGGGTGTCACGAAGGATTTTCGGCCGAATTCCGCTTAGGGTGTTGCGGGGATTCTCTCTGTGGTCAGTTATAAGCACGAGTGTCGTAGCATTGGTGCTAGGGTATCGTTAGGTTTCAACTGGGTGTCGCGAAGGATTTTCGGTCGAATTCCTCTTGGGGTGTCGTGAGGTTTCCTCTTGGGACATCGTCAAGCTTACTACGGTAACCGGGTATTTGGCTTTCCGACACTCTCTTCAGTAATGTTTCTTCTATTCCCCATCCCCCAAAACTCAGCGAGGGGGGCGCAACCCTTCGTTTCCTTTGAGCGCCCACTGAGATGGTGGCACGTGGCGAGTTTCCACGATATGGGTGCCGGAGTTGATAGCTAGGGCAATCGAAACACCCGCCAGGAGTAGCTTAAATATGGATGGGGGAATGCTATCGTTAATCACCTTTTCAGCTGATCTTCCAAAATTTTTGGATACTGAGATGGCTTCTGGAGGCGAGGGGTGATCAATTGGCCCCCATGGGAGCTGCCGCACAACGGTAACTGTCGATGCAGAGGTCTTTGTGTCATCGCTCGCAAACAGCGAGCGACTCCACAGGGCGGCCGAGCAATACCTGGCCGTTTCAACGAGAGAGATCGAGGCCTGCATCGGGCCAACAGCCAGCTGGAGGGGCAAGTAGCATCCCTCCAGCGCCAGATCGCCGAGTTAGCCCCGCAGCGTAGGGGGAGCTCGGCAGCACCCGAAGAAAATGACAAGCCCCAGTGAGGGCTTCTGTACTTTTTTTTTTCTTTTCTTCTTGTCTTTATTTGTGTGATGAATAAAAAGAAATTTTAGTAACATTTGTGTTTGCTGCCAGACTGAAGGATAAGGGAGCTTGGATGTCGTAACTGTTTTTCGACCGATTTCATCCTGGGATGTGCTAAAGTTTTCTCCTAAGCATGAACGGGTATCTTAGGTTTGTAACTTGGGTGTCGCAGACCTTCTCTCCATGGTCAATTATAAGCACGGGTGTCGTAGAATTGGTGCTAGGGTGTCGTAAGGTTTCAACTGGGGTGTCGTGAACGATGACATCCCTGACTCAGGCTGTTAACGACATCCCAGTTCTTATCTGACAACACCCTAGCTTTAAGGCGATGGCTCCAATGCATGGACTGTTAGGGGGGACCGACGACATCCCCGACTCAGGCTATTAACGACACCCCAGTTCTCATCTAACGATACTCTAGCTTTAAGGCGACGGCTCCAATGCGGGGACTGTTAGGGGGGATCGACGACATCCCCGACTCAGGTTGTTAACGATACCCCAGTTCTCATCTGACGACACCCTAGCTTTAAGGCGATGGCTCCAATGCGAGGACTGTTAGGGGGGACCGACGACATCCCCGACTCAGGCTGTTAACGATACCCCAGCTCGCATCTGAAGACACCCTATCTTTAAGACGACGATACCCATGAGGTGACTGTTAAAGCAGGGTGTCGCGGGGATTGTTCTCCATACGGGGTGTCGTAGCGTTGACACTTGGGTGTCTTAATGTTTCAACTACGGCACCGTAGATCTTTTTTGGGTAAACATAACTTGGGTTTCGTGGGCCTGCTCTTCAGCGTCAGTTATAAGCACGACACACCCTTTAGCAGTTAAAGACACCCCATAGAACAAGCTACGACACCCTGGAAAGCAACATACGAAGATCGCAAAGGTTATAAGCATGGGTGTCGTAGCGTTGCCGCTAGGGTGTCGTAGCGTTGCCTCTAGGGTGTCATAACGTTTCAACTGCGGTGTCACAAATGATTTTTGGCCAAATTCCTCCTTGGATATCGTAAGGTTATAAGCATGGGTGTCGTAGCATTGTCACTAGGGTGTCGTGATGTTTGAACTGCGATGTCGCGAAGGATTTTCGGCCGAGCATAACAGGGGTGTCGTATTTGTTTAACAGAGGTATCTTATTTCTTTAGCTTGGGTGTCGCAATACTCCCGATTTTCTCCTGCGATGTCGTGAGGCTTTTCTCCAGTATTCGTTTGGAGCACGGGTGTCGTAGGCTTGTAACTACGATGTCTTAACAGTAAATCTGGGGTGTCGTAGCTTTTATGACGAGACTACAGCTATATGGGCATAAAATAACAAAGAATATAGGC
Organism: Calamus simplicifolius; assembly: GCA_900491605.1. NCBI lineage: Eukaryota > Viridiplantae > Streptophyta > Magnoliopsida > Arecales > Arecaceae > Calamus > Calamus simplicifolius. The sequence continues at coordinate 1,196,311 of UESW01004015.1, forward strand.
CGAAACACTCTGACGATACCCCAGTTCATGAGGTATAACATCCTAGTTAAAAGAGTATGACATTCGTGCTACAAAACAGTAAACTCTAAACAGGTATGACTCCCAGAATGTCATAACTGTTTTGTTCTAAGGAAGTTACCTGCGCATTAAACGGTTTGGTCACGCATTAACTACCTCGAACGAGAAAAAACAGTTGGTGTAATAAAGGAGCTTTACAAAGAAGTGGAAGAAGGACTTTTTACTTCGTGCTGCAGACGATATTTTCTCCAGAAATTTTTGTACAAAGACTCCAGTAGCCAGGTATTCCAACCTCGAAGCTGAAATATTTTCCTTCGACCGGACTCTCAGAGCGATGGCGTAGGATCGTGCTCAAACCTTTGACTAATTTCTTAGCATCCGAAAGCCAGAGCGAGGGGGAAGAAAGAGTTTTTCTTGCACAGATAAAATTCAAGAAAAAATGGCGGTAGAAGAAGGCTAGAGGGAAAGGGTATTTTTGTCTGCACGTTAATTTAAAAAAAAAAGACAAAGCGCTTTTCATGGCCGTCACAATCCGAACGTAACATCGTAGCAGAGCCATACCGTCCGGTACGTCAGCCACGTAGGATCCATGTGGACCAATCAGAAGAGGCGGTGCAGCCCACGTAGGACTTGCTGCATCAGGGGTAGTGTACAAAGACTTTTCCATATATGAGATAGACCTAGTAGCTAGTAAGGCAACTGGAAAGTGCAAAGGAAAAGGTTCAATGGTGTTAAAAAGAAGTAATGAAATTAAACATTGAAAACACTGATCACCTTAAAATCAAAATGAAATTCAATGAGAGAACAATGATGTATTTTCTTATGCATATATCCAATAACTTCTAAATTTTTAGCTATCATAATAACCACTTCATCGATATCCAAATCTTTATCAAAGGATATGAAAAGTAAATCTAAAATAGTAGATGCACCTACTAAAGAGATAAAAGAGGTTAAAGAAGTAATAAAAGGCATTGCATATGCCATAAAAAAGCACAAAATGTCACATCAAATCCAAAGATGATATAGTTACTAAGTTGATAAGATTAGGCTTTGATTTCTCTCTTCTGTTGAATGAAACTGATTTCCTCATGGCTAATCTAATTCGAGTGGATATATGTTTTGCATTTTTTGAGAATGTTTGCAAAGATTATCCATTAAGAAAATTAGCTTAATAAAATTGAAATTTACTAAATGGAGAATTGGGAATGTTATGCATTCTTATTAGTTACCTAATTATAAGGTCTAGCATGCTATTGCATTATGGCATTCCTTTAATGCTTTAAACTATTTTGCTGAACTTTGAAATGTGCTATATATTCTAGCTTAGCCTTTGTTTTTTCATTTTTTTCCATTTTTTTAGGGATTTTGAAGACTTCTCATTGATTCTATCATATATGCATGGTTCTTGAGTAAAGATTTAAGGCTTTGTTGTGCTGTCTCTACAACATGGTATAGTTACATTTGTTTCGTAGCGGTTAAAAAAAAATAAAAGCTACATCTTCATATAAGTATTTGAATGGCTTTTGCTTTTCATTTAGATTTTATTTTGAATCATTAGAGCATAAATTCTTGATATTATAAGTGTTTTATCTTTTAAAATTATTATTTTCTTATATTAAAGGTGATATGGTAAAATTATTTTATGAATTCTATTTCTATTTTAATTCCAAATGAAAGAATGAGATTCAATCCTGTAATTTTGCACTTTACTCCAAACATAAAAAATTAAAATTGTTATTCCGATAGAATTATTAAAACTATGGAATTGAAATTTTATTTCTAACGCAATTAGTTTCAAATAGACTACTTGAGTTTGAATATGGATTTTAAGTATTTTTCAGATTTGAACTCAAATTCAAATATCTAAGTATAAGTTTTTTTTCAAATTCATATTTAAAGATAGGCTTTTTAGGATTTGGATGTTTTTACATGAAAGTATTTTTAGATTTAGATATCCAAATGCTTAACATCACCTTAAAATTTAAAAGAAAAGGTTTCTTCTATTGAAATTGTGCATACGACATTGTTTAACATTGACATGAAAGATCAAACATTTTATAATTAAAACTACAGCTGTTAAATAAATTTTTCAATATTAGATAACAATCATTTTCCTACTTCTTTAAAATTGTCTAGATGCCAAAATTATATAATTAAGTATGATGCTTTATCCTTTCCTTCAAAAAAAAAAAAAAATTCTTGATCAAGTTTTGTCAATAGAGCTGATTTTCACCTGCATCTAATTTATATACATATCTATTTAGAATAAATATGGATATCATTAATATTTAATTTATATAATTTGTTTAGAATAATATATATAAATTTTATGTATCTACTATTGATATCTGTATTTATGTTTATATTTACTAAATAAAAATGAACACATACACGAACATAGCAACATCCGATTCATATTGAAACCATGTTCAACCTTAACAGATATAATTACTCTTCAATGATCAGTTACTTGTTGCTAGTCTAAAACTTCAGGTGCAACACACAAATATATTTGAAATGCCACATGAGCTTATGTGCCATCTACATTCAACAAAGATTGCACGGGGGTGAAATAGACCCAAATTGACAAGACTTGAACTTGACAACATGCTTGAAATTAATTTTAAGGAAAAACTTGTTTAGAGTTAAGAGTTATTAGTGAGTTATGGCTCTAATCAGGGCTTGATTTTCATATACGTTCAAGCAAGAATTTATGAAATAAGAGCTAACCCAACCAATTCGATTGAATCAAATTTGACTAAGCTCAAAATTTGGTATTCCCTTGAAAAACTCTAAAATATATGGCTTGAAAGAAGATCTAATCCAAGCCAGACCCAACTAGTGATGGGTTAGATTTGGGTCTAAATCATAGACCTCAAGCCAATTGGGTATCAAACCACTTACAACCTTGCATTCATGTAAGGAAAGCTCTTCGTGCGGTGCATAATGCGCGCATTGCGTGCTGTGATTGGCTACGCGCGCGTGCGACTGTATGTGCCCGAGAATAAAAATATCCTTTTTCGCATGCATGCGTGCGATCAATCACCGTGCGCGATATAGGAGGACTTTTCCTTCATGCAAAATAGGGTTGGAAACATAGGCCCAATTTTTATTAACCCTAGTTTATAAGGAAAAGACTTGTTGCATTGAAGGGCAGTGCAGCAAGCCTGCACCGAGCGTACGGATTGGTTGCGCATGCGTACGGTGAGCGACAAGGCCCATTGAGACTCGGCACGCGTGATGGCATGCGCGCAAGGTCAATCCGTCCGTCCGATGCACGCTTGTTGTACTGCCCTCCGATGCAGCAAGTGTTTTCCTAGTCTACAATTGTTGGACTTAATGGGCTATGGGCCTCATCCAGGCACATGTTCCCAATAAGACATATTATACTTCAAATACAATTTTTTTTTGTGATAAAATATTGATATGGTATTAGTTTTATCATTTGTTAAGTGATGTTAATATACAAAAATATTTCTATTTTATTAAATAATATTTTACGATGATTGTTAATAAAATTATGGCTAAATATACTTTTGGTTCTCAAATTTTTATTCAAAATTTGTTTTAATACTTTAAAATTTTGTTATTATAGTTTAGTTCTTTAAGTCTTAATAATGTTACATTTTTATCCCTTAAAATTAATAGAATAGTTGAACGTGCCATTAAGATAAGAGCGTATGACTTGGTTGGCTGAAATGCTAATTATTTTATTAATTTTATCTAAATATTTGTAAAAAGTGTGAGGGATTAAACAGTAAAATTGAAAGTTTGAGGGCTGATGTAAATTTTGAGAACAAAAGTATATTTCTGCCTTGAGCTTATTGCGTGATTGGGTGCGCGTTAATTGTTTTGTTTCTGCCGCTCAGGCTTTGTTTGGATTTTTGAAGGAGAACAAGGGAAAAAGTAAAAAAAAAGAAAGGAATGAAAAAAAAGAAAGAACAGGAAAAGTTTATTCTTCTTCTTTATTTAGAAATGATGAAGAAAAAAAAAAAAAATATTATTTTTGTTTGATAAAAAAAAAGTTATGTAAAAATTATATCCTTTAAAATAAAAAAAACAGTAAAATAAGAATAAAAGAATAAAAGAATAATAAAAAAATAAAAAAATTATTTTTTTTAAAAATATAATTTAAACATATTTTCTCTTTCAGCTTACCTCTGATTTGAAAGTTAATAAATTTATCCTCGAAGGCAAATAAAGAAAACCGATTACTCTTATTTTTTTCTTATATTTTTTTTTATTTTTTTTAATAAATAGTTTATGTCTTTCTCTTTTATATATTTGAACGAAGAAAAAAAGTAGAGAGCAAAAAAACTAAAAAAAGTAAAATTTACTTAATTTGAATGGAATCGAAGAATTGAGGAAAAGATAAAATGAGAAAAAAAAAAAGTGATGGGCCGCTGTAAAAGTTTTTTTTAAAAATAAAAAGATTTTAAAAAATAAAAATAAAGATGCTCTTTCGATTTTTTTATTTTGATATTAAAAAATATTAAATCATGTTATCAATTAAATTATCAGCTTTTTTTTTTTAAATTTTTTACCTATTTATATATATATATATATATATATATATATATATATTTATTTTCTCTCTCCATTTTCGCTCCCTTCATTTTTTTTTTTTTTTTTCCCTCCGTTTTCTTCCCTTCCTACTTTTCTCTCCATCAAAACACAACATTAATTTCTTTCCCCTCCCCTCCATTCCGCCGATCCAAGCAGTCCCTCCTCACAGCCGGTTGGAAGAAGAGCACCAATGAGGCGAGGGAGTCTTCTTCTCGGCCCCCTTCTCTACGCCTACCTCTCCAAAACCCCTCTCCCGCCCAAAACCCTCCTCCTCTCATTCCCCGCCACGGAGCCCTCCCTCGCTTCCCGATGCCTCCAGCCCACTCCCCCTCCCCCTCTCCCTCTCCCGTGCCTTCGACGAGGCTGTCCTCCTCTCCCGCAGGCCCTTCTCTTCCTCTTCGAGTGGTCTTCTTCCCCTTGTTCTCATCCTCCTGTTCCCCTCTATTCTTATTCCTGCTAGTCTTTAATTCTATGGCGAAATGGTTTGCAGGCCCGTCGAACGTTGTTCTCATCGGCTCTGATGGAGCGTTGAATACTGCACTCGCCAAGGTTCAGGGTCGGTAGATTCTTTGTGCATTTTTTTGTACTCTATGATTTTGTTCGATTTTTTTTGGTTGTTTTGAGGGGTAGAGATTGGATATTTATTTGGATTGTTACTTTGGTTTCAGATGAGAAATTGCCAGCGATTTTCTACTTTACGGCTGCGTGGTGCGGACCTTGTAAGATCATCTTGCTTGAATTTTGCATGATTGGAATTAGAGATTTGTGTGCAATCTGACTTTTCCTTTTGCTATCGTGGTAATCATGGGTGAATCCCCGTTAGGAACTGGATGCGAGTTCTAGTTGTAGGATCTGAGTCATGTTACAGCCTCCTTTTCTTATGCTGAAAAACTTTGGCATTTCATCTAATTTTGGGGGTTTTTTTTGATAAAATAAGATGAAAGTAAAATATTATCCAACATTATAGAGAAGAAAAAGAAAATGCGAAACAAAATAGAATATAAGATATCAAGTCAGTTTTTGTGGTGCATTCAAGGGTTACTGTAAGCTAATAATCAGAGCTATGCGGCTTACTCAACATGGAAACCTAAAATGATATTTCACGAAGAAAAGGAATACAATGTTGCAATCATATGTCTCAATTTGATACACGCATATATTGATGTAAATTTGCACAATACTAACATGGCTCTTGGTTTCCCAAGTATATATAAACATATGGTGAGATAGTAGGGGGATTATTTCAGCATCAGAATATTACATGGTCAAAAATCTCCGAATCAGCATAAAAAAATGCTTCTCTGGACTTAGCGTTTATAGACCTCAGCATACTTTTGATGAAAGCAGCATCTTAATAGAATTCATTTTGGGTATTTAATCAGTTAAACTGTTCAACAATTGAGGGTGCATCAGGCCTGAAGAAATATTCTTGTAGGGAATTTTGTCTGATGGTTATAACTTCAGGTACAACAGTCAAATGCATGACCAATAAAACAAAGATTCATGAAGGGAAACATTCAATGTTCATGTTTCAAAGCATGAACAACCTTGCTGCACATTATTGTCATTTAGTTTGGATGGCATCAGCTTATATGACCAAAATTGGGAATATATTAAAATTAAGGACAAAGAAGGAATGAAACAATCAGAAAGAATACTAAAATATGGTTTGCTTCAATTAAAACTGTAAGCATTTCAATCTACTCAGGTTAATTTTACGCCTTCTAGGCAAAATTCAAATGATTTCTCTAAACTCATCTCAAAAGAAGTAGATTAATTTCTTTTAGGAAATTTCTAGACCAAGCCTGACCAAGTATACTTCTGTATGATTTGGCATATAAAAATATGAAATATTTTGTTTTCATGCATTCACCAACAGGAAGATGTATGTTATTGTTGTCCAAATTGAGATGTTTACATATGGATGAGAAAGTTCCAAACCATATTGTTGCATGACTTTATTTTGGAATAGATTTAGGGACTGTTTGGAGTGAGTGGGGTCATATTTCCATGGTAATCCTTTATTTTTTGGAATAAAAGATTTTCAAAAATTAAAGATTAACATCTCTTCCCTTGTTAATCTTTTATTCCTAAAATTGAATGCTAATGAGATTCTCGAGAATAATTTGTTATTCTTCAAACATAGGAATTTTAGATAGTGATCAATTTACGTAGAATTTGTATGGGAATGTTTCCTTCAAACAACCCCTTATATTCTTTATTGGAAGGTTATGCTATAGAGGATTTTAAAAAATGTGCAAGCATGAGCTCTTGGAAAAAAGAATGCTAGATGCTTGGAGAAAAAGCATATTAATATTCATATATAAAAATAAAGGAGATATTCAAAACGGTGCAAATTACAGAGGGATTAAGTTGATGAATTATATAATGAAATTATGGGAGAGAGTAATAGAAAATCGAATGAGAGCTGAAACTTTGGTGTCAAATAATTAATTTGGATTTATGTTTAGAAGATCGACCTTAGAAGCTATTTATTTATTAAGGAGATTGATGGAGAGGTATAGGAAAAAGAAAAAAAAGACATTTATATAGTTTTATTGATTTAGAGAGAGAGAGAGCATATGATAGAGAATCTAGAGAAATAATATGTTGGGTTTTGAAGAAAAAAGGAGTTATCAAAAGGTATATAGAATTGATAAAAGATATATATGATAGAGCAATAACTATTGTTAAAACAACAATAGGAGAAACTAGTGAGTTTCAATTACTGTAAGTTTACATCAAGGATCTGCCTTAAGTTGTATCTTTTTGCACTAGTTATGGATGAATTAATCAAACATATTTAAGATGATATCCCATGATATATGTTATTTGCAAATGATATAGTGTTGATTGATGAAACTAAATCTGAAGCAAAAATGCTAAGTTAGAGATTTGAAGAGAGGTTTTAGAATCTAAAGGTTTCAAGATTAGTAGAACTAAAACTGAATATATGAAATGTAATTTTAGTGAAAGTAGAAATACAAATGAAGAGACAGTGAAGATTACAAGCCAAAAGATATATCAAGGAGTAAAAATTTAGGTATTTGGAATCAATTATCCAACAAGAAGGTGAAATAGGTGAAGATGTGAATCATAGAGTTAAAGCAGGATGGACAAGTGAAGGAGTATTTCGGGAGTATTGTATGATGACGCATTTCATTAACATTAAAAGAAAAATTTTATAATACTGCTATTAGGCCAGCTATGCTATATGGAACAGAGTGTTGGGCAATACTGAAACATGTGAATAAATTAAGTGTAACAGAAATGTGTATGTTAAGATAGATATGTGGTAAAACTTTTAAAGATAGAATTAAAATAAATATATACAAGAAATGTTAGGAGTAGTCCCAATTGAAGATAAATGAGAGAAAATCGATTACGGTGGTTTGGATATATACAACGAAGACCTTTAGATGCATCAGTTAGAAAGAGTGATCTTTTAACAGTCCATGGTGCTGATAGAGGTAGAGGAAGACTTAAACTAACATGAACAAAATAATTACGAAGGATATAATTATTTGTAATTTGAGTGTTGACGTAGTCCTGAATAGAGTAGAGTGGAGGAAGCAATTCATGTAGGCAACCCTGTGTAGTTGGAAAAAGGCTTAGATGAGTTGAGTTGAGTTGTATGAGCTCTTGGGAAAGCAGTAATAGTGGAATTAGATATTTCAGTTTCTATTCTTGTAGATTAACATGACCAGATGAGTATGGCAAATTATTGAAGAAGAAAATTATGGGGTTCTGCATGTAGAAGGCATTCTCTCTACATTTTAGAGATTTTGGAGGTCTAGCTGTAGTTAACTGGACTGTATGCATAAACATGTCTTATGTGCTTTGGCAGTAAGGTCTGTAGTTGGATTCAGAAGAAGATTTGGACCTTGTGTTGCCAATGTGGTTGACAGCGATGGGAAAGTTGTGAGCATCATTGTTTTTGGAGATTGTAGGCAGTGGATCAGTGGCTAGTGGCCTGAACTAAAACATATCAAATAAGACACAGCAAGTTAATAGAGGTACTAACTTGCTAACATACAGTTCGAATTCGTAGACTGATTTCATTCTTTATACTCAGAAATGATGCTAAAAATTAAGATAGGCTCCTAGGCAATCCTGTGTAGACATCTGCCTAGGTGGCCAAAGCATCGTTTTCTAAAACATTAGTAAATGTCAAAATGAACAAGACTCCTACACATGTTTTCCAAGTGGTAGATGGATTCTTGTTGTTGGGCTTTCATGGACTTATATGGGCCTACTGGTCCTTGTCTGCGATGTAAGTTCTTGAGTAGAATTGTTATTTATGAATACCTCTTTTTTTTTTTTTGCCTTTTGGACTTGCGGGGAGAAGAGATTGTTAAGTTTGTATTGACTTGAGTGCTTTTTGGTTTTGTCTAGAAAAAGAGGTGAAATTTGTAAAAATAAAGGATGCTAGACCAAGGTCTTTGTTAGATTATGAGTTAATTGGTGATACACTTCTACCTAATTATTTTACTAAGTCAGACTTTATAGATGATTAAGATTGATGGATTTTGGTGGCAAGGTTTGGAAAAGCAATTTTCTTTAATATCTTTAGAATCTTTTCTATACTAATGGATGAAACTAAGGTTGGAGGTAATTATAAGTTAGAACTACAAAAACATACGTTAGAATATAAAGGTTTTAGGTTAAGTAGGATAAAAATAGAATACATGAGACATAATTTTAGTATAATTAAACATAGATATGAATGTAGAGTATTGAGGATAATGGAGTTCCTAAAAATGTTTATTTTTAATTTTTCATAAGGAAGATGAGATTGAGGATGATGCTGTTTATAGGATTAAAATAGATTAGATGAAATGAAGAAGTTCAACTGCAATATAATGTGATCGTAAAGTATTTTCCAATTTGAAGAAAAAATTTTATAGGACAGCTATAAAATTAGCTATGCTTATAATATGAAATGTTGGGTGGTCAGAAAAATATACGTACATAGAATGAATGTAGTTGAAATAAAAATATTAAGATATATACGGTAATATATGAGAAGATAGAATAAAAAATAAATTATTCATTAGAAAGGTGGAGGTAGCATCAATTGAGGACAAATTAAGGGAAGGACGACTTAAATGGTTTGGACATGTATAATGCAAACCTAGAGATGTACCTATGTGAAGGAGTGATTTGATACATGTAAAAGAAAAAAGAGGTAGAAGTAGATTGGAAGTTATATTAGAGGAAGTGATAAAAAAAGATTTAGAGTATTGAGGATAATGGAGTTCCTAAAAATGTTTATTTTTAATTTTCATAAGGAAGATGAGATTGAGGATGATGCTGTTTATAGGATTAAAATAGACTAGATGAAATGAAGAAGTTCAACTGCAATATAATGTGATCGTAAAGTATTTGCCAATTTGAAGAAAATTTTTATAGGATGGCTATAAAATTTTAGTATAATTAAACATAGATATGAATGTAGAGTATTGAGGATAATGGAGTTCCTAAAAATGTTTATTTTTAATTTTTCATAAGGAAGATGAGATTGAGGATGATGCTGTTTATAGGATTAAAATAGACTAGATGAAATGAAGAAGTTCAACTGCAATATAATGTGATTGTAAAGTATTTGCCAATTTGAAGAAAAAATTTTATAGGACAGCTATAAAATTAGCTATGCTTTATAATATAAAATGTTGGGTGGTCAGAAAAATATACATACATAGAATGAATGTAGTTGAAATAAAAATATTGAGATATATACAGTAATATAAGAGAAGATAGAATAAAAAATAAATTATTCATTAGAAAGGTGGAGGTAGCATCAATTGAGGACAAATTAAGGGAAGGACGACTTAAATGGTTTGGACATGTATAATGCAAACCTAGAGATGTATCTATGTGAAGGAGTGACTTGATACATGTAAAAGAAAAAAGAGGTAGAAGTAGATTGGAAGTTATATTAGAGGAAGTGATAAAAAAAGATTTAGAATTTTTGCATCTTCTAAAAATGACTCAAAACCAAGCTATTTGAAGAAAAAGAATTCATGTAGTCTACCTCAATTAGTTTGGATTAAGGTTTTGTTGTTGTTGTTATTGGTGTTGCTGTTGCTATCTTCAGAGTCTTTTCATTTCAAACCATGCTCCAAATTTATCCTTTTCTAAAACAGGAGCTGGGTTTTAAAGCTTTTGGACTGAAAGAAATGTGACTAAAGCATCTTAATCTTGGAGTATTTAAGGCTTGATGTAACCTTGATGTTGGAGCAATAATGCTGGAGTGGCATAAAATAGAAACTTGAAATGTACTAAGATCACTTTTTATATTGAAGTCAACTTTGGGAATGTGGAGTGTAACCTTTAATATTTGCTGGAGCCTGCAGGAGATCTGAGCCTTAATTCTTTGTATTCATCATACAAGACATGGCTTGGACAATTTTTGCTCGTATTCATGTTAATAAATATCATTTTCAGGCTGGTACTTTTGATGGCCAATTAGAAGAGATACAAAGTACCTTTGTGGAAAACCAATGCAAGCATTATTTTCTTGACTCTGTAGAAAGATTTTGCTTATAACATCTAATTGTCCTTGATCCTTATACATAAAAATTACAAGTTCACCAAAAGTGTTTAGGTCAATATGGTAAAGCAAGCAATTGGATCAATTATGCTTGACAAATAATGTTTCTTTCATTAAGATAAACATTTTTTATGGAAGTAATAGGGATATTAGATTGAGAATTACAATCTTAATCATGTTGGCAACAAAATTAAAAAAAAAACAAAAATGTGGGGTCAAAAGGACTCCAATACTAAATCTTATATCCATCTTCTATTCTTTTGTGGGGATTTTGCAAAAATAGCCCTCGTTGGTTTCCTTTTTGTTGATTCAGACTGCAAGAGGCCCAGATTTAAAATTTTAGGTGCTTTTGTGCAATAGCTTTAGTGGGTACTCCCCAGTCATATGTTTAAATATAGTTGAATGGATGTTTTTTTTTAGTGGTGAATGCACATAAGTTATAATGAGTACATGTAACTTTTTTTTTTTTTTCAATTGTGAATGCAAGCAAGTCATAAGGAATGCATGTAATGTTCGCCAGTACACATATTTTAATACTGAATGCACGTATATATTGAGTGTGCAATGTACATTGACTTGTCGAAGTGTATCTGTGAGGCCAGGGGCATTTCTGCCAAATTCCCTTTTTTTTCATGAATGTGTTTTATAGAAATTTGTCAATTTTACATTTAAAATTTTTGAATTGTTCTCAGTGGTTGATTAACATAAAATGGACCATCATGGAAGGTATTTGACAAGAAATCAGGCAAAGAGATGAAGATTTGATATATTGTAAATTGTATTGTTTCTTTTGCCCATTTGGGAAGATTGAGAATATATTCAGGGTCTGCTGTTTGGGAAGACTGAGAATATGTTCAGGGTCTGCTGTTTGAAGACTCCAAGAATTACAAGAAACGTACTATCAACCTTTTCTATTGTTAGCTTGTATGGCTCATGAATGCATGTGTAGTGCTGAATGGTTCTGTTGTAGTTTTTACATAAAGTATATCCAAAATCTAAACTCAGTTTCTTTCAGAAAATAAAGTGTATTATGTTAATTATTTTCTTCAAGTTTCAAAGTATATTCAAAATCAAGCTAAACTCAGTTGCTATTAGAAAATAAGGTGTATTACTCATTTTCTATTGGAAAATAAAGTGTATTATATTAATTATTTTCTTCAAGTTTCACTATTTTGTAGTCTGTGTTTTGCAGGCAGGTTTATAGCTCCAATAATTGAAGAGATGAGTCAGAAATTCCCACATGTCACTACTTATAAGATTGACATTGATCTGGTAACTGGGATTTTTGTTGTTTATATAACATATCTCTCTTATTGAAAGTGGATCCATTTTCTTCTTATCTGGTCTAGACTCTGTAGTGCAAATATTGTTGTTTTAACTTCTGAACTAGTATGTGAGGTTTACCTTTGTTCTTGACATTTTAACACTCGGTCTTTGCTATATTGGTGAAACTGGAGTTAAAGCATATACTTATGGTTGGTTTTGGCGGATGGATAAACTCCAATGTGGGGATTTCTTTTTGATAAGCTTGCCCAATGTTTTTATAGAGGATCTGGAGCTGAGCCATTATCCATTTGTAAAATACTCTTTTGGGAGATTTGAAGTTGTTCAGTGTGCCCGAAGCCCTTGGGGAATTCCTGTTGAAGTTGGACCATGCATTGCAGCATACAAAACTTAGGTCACTTTATATACCACACACTTCTGTAGGATATAAAGAGCAGGAAGAAACACATGGAAAGGCGCATGCATCATGAGTGATAACCTTGATGCAACTTTCTATCATTGCACAATTCAAGTGTATAGGGAAACCAAGGATTTTCCTTTGCATCAATTGGGTGATTATTTGATCTTTGTAATTGCAATTAGGTCCTTGGTTTTGCTAACCAAGGTGACTGTGTTCTATTTGCTTGTTACAGACCATTGTTTATGCATGTATTTCTTCTTAATAAAATTTTCTAATTGTCATATATAAGATCTAATGTAAGCTGGTAATTTATACTTGAGTTTGGTTTGGTTAAACATCTTTGTATTAGGCTCTATGAAGTTCCTATTTTTGTTGCAAAAAACTATTCTAGAAAAGGTTCATATAATCAATGTCAAGGGCTAGGAAGGGTGAGGCTAGGCTTTCTCATCTTCTTTTTAATTGATGGATTCCTACTTGCAAAAGATTTTGTGTAGTGGTGGGTTAGAAACCTATAAATATGGTCGTCCATGCTTTTACATTGCAATAAAATTCTTGAGGAATTCTCCTTTTCTCAAACAATACTCTTGATAATGGTTCCACGGGAGTTGTTATATAATTATTCTCAAGTTTTGATGGTGGTAGGATGGCAATAGGTTAAGCTAGGGTCAGAATAAGATGTAGGTATTGGAAAAAAATGTCAACCTGAACCCAATCCATTTGTTAAATGGGTAAGATATCCTGGTCACATGATCCAACATGTATAACCCATCTAATAAATAGGTCAATGGATTTGAGTGTGCAATGATCCATTCTTCCAATTCATTTGCTATTGCCCTCTTGTCTCTTTTATTCTCAAATCACTTTGTCAAGATATGCCGAACCATACTGAATTGCCTGGTATTATTGAATTGCCCGATATAGCGTGTATTGAATCATACCAGTGCAGGACTAGTACATAGTTCCCCGTTTTAAAATGGTATGGTGACCATACCACCCCAGAACCAGCAATAACATCCTCGTACAGACATTTTGAATTGTACCGGCCTAATACTAGTATAATTTCGATATTTGGTATGGTGGACCTTGCCTTCTCCCTTTCTCTTCTATAGTACAAATTCGTGTTTGATTTGCTTCTATTGTTTTGTGGTTGAAATTGCCTTTGAAGAGGGAGGTGATGTGATCAATGCTTATTTCATAGAAGTCCCCTTCCATCCCCTTGATGCTCATGTGGCGTAACCAACATGGGAGTCACAGAAAGTGTGTTAATAGGACCTCAAGAATTTCTAGATGGCGGTGAGGCCGTAGTTGACATCAAGGATGCTACTAGAGTGGTTGTGGTAGATGGTTTCATTGAGGAATATCACTTATAAAAGTGTCGACATCAATTGTATCGGTGTTCTTGAAAGAGGTATATTGGGTAGAGAAGCCAAGGTCTGCAAAATTGGTACCAAGACCTCTATTGGGTACATTACTGGTTGGATATGGTATGCACCTCATATTGGGACCTATTAATTTTAATACCACTTGGTCCTCGGCCAGTTTTGTTTGGTTTAGATCGGTTCGATTCATCTCGATTGAAACTCGGTGCCATACCAGTACCTTACCGATATGATGGGTGGCCTCCTCGCAGATGTTCTTGTTGTTGAGGTAGTGGCTTATGGATGGTGGGGGCTCAATATCCTGTGAGAAAACGAGGCAAGAAGTAGGAGATTTGACAAGTTGGTTACAAGTTAATAGGAGGGACAAGAAGCATGATAGATTATACTGTGAGAAGTTAAGAAAGGCTTGACTCATTTGAAAGCCGCATCGAATCCTTTTATCTTATCCCTAAATAAGTTTTAAATGGCTAAGATCAGGTTATGTTTATCCAACCTGATTATTAAACAGGTTTTATTAGGTTAGATAGTCAGGATGCTAAGCCTCTGCACAACTTGTTTAATAGACAGGAAAGTCAAGTTGGCCCATTATCTATCCAAACCCTTTGATGCCAAACTTGAATGTGCTTATCTTTGATCACGTTATTGGGTTGGCGTGTCGGGTCATGGACTACTACCTTTAGATGGTGGTGATGAGTCAGTCACATTCTTTCTCAGTGGCCTTTTTCTTCTAGTCGTTAGAACACCTAAATTAATATTTGATACTTAGTTCTTTATGCTATTTGGGTCCTATTTATAAAGTTTGCCAGGCTTAGTTTGCTAGTAATAAGTGTTCTGATGGTTCCTAGTTTTTTCTTTTCATGTTTTTGGGGTGTAACATTGTTTATTATACTCTTTCGTAACCCTCTTGTCCATTCGATTGAACTCTCTTGGTACCATTCTTGAAATTTTGAGGTTCAAACCTGTATCAACCAATGGAGGTTATGGCATGAGCCCTATTGAAGGTTGTGTTGACAAAGGGTATCGATGATTACATATAGATATGCCCTAAACATCCTTAGTATGACAAATTTTAGCCACCAAAATTTGATTTTAGCTTTATATCATTTTTTTTGTCAACTTAATTTTTTTGGGCAACAAGTAAGTCAGGAGTGTCAATTTAAGTGCCCTAGGGATGGTCTTCTATCTATGTTGAAGTTAGTGATATGTATATTTATCATGTAAAAACACATCTTGAAATCGAAAGTACATTTTTGGAACACATCGTAAAGATTTAGAACATAGTGAGCAATTAAAATAGCATCAAGGTTTTTAGATAGAGATTTTACATAAGATAACATTGTGTAGAAAAATAGTAAATTTTTGAATTTTCTCCTTTTCTTCTTGTACAAATAATTGGTGCAATCTTTGGATTGGCATGATTTCTCTGTTACATTGAGCTCAACATCTATCAAGGAGCTGATTTCTGACCAATTTTGGATTAAATTCCTCAATTTGCTTTTGCTTTACGACTTGATTTATTGTTTCTTTACTTGTTCTGAAATTCATCTAAAAACATTTTGTTTTAGCCCTGCATTTCAAGAACCTAAGGTTTATGAAAAAGGATCCGGCATCCTAGAAGGACATGTATTAAGCAGAATGAAGAAAAAAGATTCATATAGCCAACCCTAACAAATTTAGATTTAAGGTTTTGTTGTTATTGTTATTATTTCGAGAACTCAAGGTTGAGTCTTATGAAGATAGGCATAGGTATTCCTAGGATTTCCCTTCTCTCCATCTAAAAATCCTTTGAAAACCCAAATCACAACTATCTATTGTTTCTTGGTCTGAAATTCAGACAAAAACACAATTGTTTTAGTCCTGAATTTCAAGAACCCAAGATTGAAACATATGAAGATAGGCATAGGATATTCCTAGGATTTCCCTTGTTTCCATCTACAAATGGTAGAGAACAAGCTTTTTTTGCCACTAAAAACTATTACTAAGCTGTACCAAGCAGTACTGCTCAGTTAGGGCATCAATTTAGACTTGGTATGGGTGAACCAACTTTCATCTGCCATGAACCATTTGATTCATGCTTGGTTTGAGCAAATGGAGTAGAATTTTCCTGAAATGAGACCCCCCATACTGTTTTAGGGTCGGTATGGTATGTACCATGTGGCAGGTCTCAGATCATCTGGTTTGGAAACCTTGCTTGGCATAACCTTCAATTCTGTCATTATCTTACCAATGACAGTACACAGAGAGTCTTTAAGGAGCTTTATAGACTCTGTTATTTGTGTTCTCAAGTAGCCCTTTAACTGCTTACCACCATCCATGCATAAACATGCACAGGATAACTGCTAACCAAGTACCAAGTAAATATCCCTAGCTTATCTTATGCTTGCAATTTTATACTTTCATGTTAATTGGTGAGTTGGTGCAACTTACTGTTAGAAAAATATAGATAAACATTATTCTGTCAAGAGCTCACTATTTAAATTGTCAACATTTCAATATTTCTTGTATTCTGTTGTTGTTCATTTCTTCCATAATACTGCTTGTTCAGTCTAAGTGTTTTATTTATGAAAGCACAAATGTCCCTGATTTTGCTACTTGGTTAATATCTTTGTTAGCATAAATGAGGAAGTTCACAGAAACGAATTCATTCTTAGTTGGCTGTTTATTTGAAACTGGATTATTGCACTTATTGGGCTTTGCCAATCACTATTGGTGTATTTTGGACACACATTCATTGCTTTATCATTTTAGTGTGGCTCTCTATCTATATCAATTGTACAATTGCTTTTGTGGTCATAAAGTTCTTGTTAAAACAATAATTCTTGGGTTTCAGGAGGCCTTGGAGGCACACTAAGCAAGCTAAAGATTACTCAGTGGTATGTATGGTGCATTACCATGTTGATTATTATATTAAGAATAGATAAATGCATCATTCAAAGTTACTGGCAGTATCATTTAACAACCATGCATCTCATAAGTTTAACTTATCTAGCTGTTGTGAGGCAACCTCTTGTTATGAGCTTTTCATTAGACATAATCTATGTTTTGTGCAAGGATTTAGAAATTGAGATACAGACCTCCATGAGTTACTGTCTGGAATAGATACTATGATTTGTGGTTGGTTCGTGGGGGGCACCCTTGATTTAGGCCTGAAGGGGTGCCAGGTATCTGTTCTTGGCCAAGATGGTAAGTACTGGCCATTACAGGCTAGTATGCCTTGTGTTGGAATCCATGGTTTTGAGTATTTGTAGTACATTACTTGTACAGAATGATAACAGTTTTCCCTCAGAGAAGTTAACAATATATAAGCTTAATCACATTTCCCTCTAGCAATTTTGGGACAAAATTTCACATCCAAAACTTTCATTATTTCTACACAGCCTTTTAAAGTATGCGTGTATGAGAATGATGGATTGATAATAACGATTTTCATGATTGTGTTGCGCTATTGCTTTAAGGAGGATATCAAGTTGCAGATCCTGACAGAATTCTGAAGCACTGCTCCCATGTGCACCAATCTTCTAAGAAATGATGATTAATGTGGGCTTATTTATTAACAGTTGTGAAAAATTGACTTTGAAGGAGCTCGTCATGGTCTTTAGTATGGCAGTTTATCATAAAGTCTAGAAGAATCTTGAAAAACATATGCTGATACGAAATGTCACAGTAGTGATTGGTAGCAATGCTGGTAATGGTAAAATTTGCAATTCCCACTGCAGTTATTGCAGGAGAACTAGGTAATTAGACATGAGCTATTGAGATGAAATGACTAGTAACAGAAGACAGTTCTAATTCATTTTTCTAGTTAGCATAAGCAAAATTCTGAAAAGAAGATATCAAGGACAATAGCAAACCATGATGCTTGCTCTAATTAATTAAATTGAAATACTAATGAAGAACATTTTTCAAAAAGAAGAGAATTTAAAGGCTGTTGATTTAGGAATTAAAATTTTCCTTCTTGAATTTTGTTTTAAAATCATAAAAGCCCTGTTAGTTTTGAAAACATATTTTGTTTTGTTGGCATTGGCTAGATTTCTGGGAGGTTTGTTTGACTTTATGCTCCATAGTCACTATGAATGAAAAGGTTCTCCAGCTATGCTTGAAATACACAGAGCAATTGAGAAAACCTCACATGGTCACAAATGTGTCAAAAGTTTTAAGCATGGTAAAAACTAGCTTTAACTTCATTGGTCACCAGTGAACCATGTAATTGGTTGGCATAATAATTATGGTGCTTGTGTGTCACTCTATAATACTATCAGTGATATCATTGCTAGTTGGATTTGAAATGCCATTGTAGACTTCACCTTGCATTGCTTCTTTCTAGCTCTGAGGAACATGGTGGAAATATGTGGTTTCTTTAATACTAGTTGATTGCACAAAAAATGACTGAGTTATCAGCTTTGATGCTAAAATTTGGATCCTACACATCTGGAGTGTCAAAACCTAGCTTAATTAAGATACACTCACAAAGATTTTCAGTCTTTCCAAGAATTATATGATAAAAAAATACAAGTGTTTGTTGAAACTTTAATGTGATGCCACGGTCACATCTCTTTCTAAATAACACTTATTTCAAGTGGATCCTCTTAGCCCTCGCTAACTATAGCCAGATGTTTTGATCTTACATAGATACATCATGATAGCTAGTTAATAAGCCAAAAGCAGTAGAACGCTATGTACATGAAAGATCTAAGCTAACCAAGACTTGGCCATTGAAATTGACATAGGATTCATGGCAAGTTCAAGTCACCTTTCCTTGCTATTGTCCTTAGAAAAATGGGATGTATCTCCATACTTTGGTTTATAGATAGAAAATCTGTAATGTGGATTGCCAGATGATAAATTTTTAAAATGAATGTAATTATGAAAGTTGATATTGATTGAGAGAAAAATTGTTGTCCAGGAAATCAGTAAGTCAGTCCTTTTACCAGAAGATACGAAATTTGTTGTTTTGATCTTAGGACTGGGCAACAAAACTCTTGACAATTTGAGTCCATTTCCTAATTCAAATTGATGCAAACAGGTAAACCATCATCATGATAGATTACCATTCATTTTAAACTGGAAGTCCAAATGAACCAGTTGTCTTGCTGTACAAATCCATAAGTGTGTACCTTCCTTTAACAAGTTTTAGGTTCTTGCAAGGGAACAGCCAAATCATCACAAATGGCATATTTTTGCCAAAGGTTACAGTGAAATATAATGACTACTGCTACAACAGAGTTAGCATTGAGGTGGAAGCCCATGAAGACGTAAAGTTATATTCATTTGGAAGGAAACGAGGCGCCACCGATTGGCTGACTAATAAGGCTATGTGCAGGAAGGAACTTCTATGGGACATTAGTTTTCCACTGAAGTTCAATGGCTGACTAAGATTTAGGAGGGCTGAACTAAAAGGTAAAAAAGGTCACTTCTGCAAGAAGTTAAGAACAAATTAACATAAGATAAAGTCAAATTCTTAAGAAGTTCATAATTTTTTACAGTTTGATTCTTATCTTAAATTTATAGTAGTTTTCTTTTGACTACCTTTCCTTTTATGATATAATGAAAACTCATTCCTATATTCAATTACTTTTCTGATTTGGATGTTAGTCTATAGAGCCAAGTCTTTATGCTTCGTTCTGTTCTAGATTTGTCTGCTGACAGTTGTTCCTTATGCAGCCTACTTTTCACTTCTTTCAAAATGGCCAAAGGGCTACTGAAATGGTTGGTGCTGATGCCGCAAAACTGAAGGACACCATGGAAAATCTTTACAAGTAACTCATTGGCACTAACACCTTTTTCTAATTGAAACACCTGTTTTTCAGTAATGGTACTATGCTTTTCTCCTGAAACCGTGCAAAAATATTTTGGTTTCTTGTATTGATATTATTATGAGAAGTGAAGTCTAAGGTTGACCCCATATTGGACATTCAATTTGGAAATCAGGAAACCTTCTGTCTACTGTATAATTGTACCACACCGCAATGAAATGATGGTGAATAGTTCAAGATCTGGACAACTTAGTAAAAAGGTTATGCGGATGCTCGTGTTATGTCCTCGAGATGATGATTACCGCATGGGTGGGAGTGAGGCAGGAGTTGCTGGGATTGAGGTATTGGGGAGGCTGCTAAGGAGTGCGATCATCTGTTGGGGGGGGGGGGGGGGGGGGGACGGGGAAGCCTGCATGCTGCACCCATGTGGCTGTAGGCCCGTGCTGGCCACTCAGCTGTGCCAGCACATCCAGTACCACATGGAGGCCTGTGCATCCAATCAGATGCGCATCACTGGGGCATAGCACCCAACTCAACCCCCATACAGAGGATCTGTACCCATTAAAAATTGCCTTTTAGATGAATTGCTTTGTACGGTGGAAAAACATTGTGCTGTTAGGATTAATGCCTAAGCTTTTCAAATCTCTGCTTCTCCCTTGAGCTCTTAGATTAATCTTGCCCTGTGGGTATATCATATATTGTAGGCGGCAATCAGTACAAGCCCTAAGCTAACTGTGCTAGCGCATCCTGTATAATAATGTTATATGTTACTTGGACCACTTGATTTGACTGAATCGAAATGGTAACAATTTTATTTTCTTTTTCTTTCTTCTTTTTTTTTTTTTGGACAAGCAGGAAAGACTGAATAGAAGATGATGCTGTATGGGAACAGATGCGGTTATCTACTCTGATGCAAATTTTGGTTTGTGTTTGTTCTCATTTTTATAATTTGTCTCTGATGGATCTTTATGTAGCTTGATAAATTTTCTGAGCCAAACTTTAGGTACAGTTTTTTTTTTTTTCAAAAAAAAAAAAAATAATTTCTAAACAAGCATTTGTTATGTTGACAAAGCTTAGCTGGGTCTGGGACATTGTAAGGATGAAAAATTTCAAGTCTAGCCCATTGCGAGAGCCTACTACTGTGACCAATGAGAAGTTGAACCAGTGATTAAACTCTGTTATTTATGCCATCGTAGCAAATAAATCCTCTCTTTATTTGTAATATCAGCGGTGCATGGTGGCTTGTTTCCACGAACTGTACTCCAGAGCTAGTTCAGCTATTGATCTACGGTTCTGTTCATCACTCAAAATACGAATTGCTGGGTTTGTGGGTGGTTTTGCTGCGTGTAACCATTAACTGGGGAGCTTCTATTTACACCGCAAAACTTACTCTCCACACCCCCTGGTTTTTATTTTTTTTAAATCTTTAAACACCCTTAAATTCTTTTCCCACCGCAAAAATTTCTCGCCATACCCTTCACCTGAACAAACCCTTCTTTCCTTCCCTCCCACGTTTCTTTGTTCGGCCTATCCTACCGAACGAAGGTGAATAAAAATTACTCCCAACACCTCTTGATTTTTAATTTTTTTTTAGTCTTTAAACTGCTCTTAAATTCTTTTCCTCGCAAAGTTTCTCTTTATACGCTCCTCCTGAACAAACCCCCTTTCCTCTTTCACGTTCCTTCGTTCGACCTATCAGATCGAATGAAAACGAATGGAAAGCTTTCATTTAGCCTTGATAGGTCGAATAAAAGGCTTTTGTTCAGCCTATCAAGGTCAAACAGGCTAGGAGGCTAGGTTGAACATAAGGTTTCTGTTAGATTATGTTAGGCCAAATAGAGGTTTTTATTCGATCAAACATGACTGAATAGAGGGGCAAGAAAAAGTAAAGGCTATGAGAGGGGAGTCGGTGCCGAGGGGAGGGAGCTGGAGTGGTCGGGGTCGAGAAAAGGAGCGTGGGGAGTCAGAGGCCACGAGGGTTCGAAGCGAGGCACTCGATCGATGAGGGCCGTCACATTCGCTCGCTGCCACCGCTGCAGCCGCCACTGCTGCTGCCATCGTGACGCACTGTTGCTGCTTGCCGCTGCGGCCCGGAAAGAAGAAGGAAAGAGGAGGATTTAAGGGTAGTTTAGGGATTTAAATTTTTTTAAAAATCAAGGGGTGTGGAGAGTAATTTTTGCGGTGTAAATGGAAGCTCCCCATTACCTGAGATCCAGTATTGCGAAGCGGGTGTGATCAGATCAGGTATAGGGTCATGGTTTTAAATTTGGATCTAATGCATCCGTAATTGTTGGGCCTGGGAGGGCTTGGTTGGGCCCTTGAGAGACTATTACCAACAAATAGGTCCATGTTTATCTCTGAAATGGATGAAAGAGGAATATATAGTTTCTTTATCTATAGAAGGATAATTAATAATAATATTAGAGTAAGTTGAGAAAAATAGAAGTATAATATAATTTATAATATTTTTTTTAAAGAAAATATTAAGAATACATTGTTTGTTCACTCACTAAATCTGGAACTTTTATTTCTTGGCATTGTCTATAACAATACGTACGATGACTAAGCCTTCTACCTGCATGTTAGTCTCGATATCTAAAACCTTGTGATAGAAATGTTACGGAGTTCAGTCTTAAAATTATTCGTTGAATATATTCGCAATTTTTCCCCCAACTTAGTTGAATTGGACTGGATTAGTAGGGGACAGGTGAGGTCATCCAAAGTTTGATCCATTAGCCTAGAACGAGCTGGAGCATAAAATTTTTTGGCAAAAGGATATTTCAAGGCAAAGGAACATCCCTTGATCATTCAACCGCAACTACAAAATGATCATTTTTAGCTATAAAAGTTATAAAAACAAGCTTTGCAATAAAATGGCTAGTAAGTTTCTTGCAATATAATTTAGTTATTTTTATTGAAAAAAAATTACAGAGAATTTTACTATAGATCTGATAATAGATAAGTTTGATTCTATAAAATATCCTAGGTTCAAATTTCTTAAGAGGTATTAAGTTTTTTTTTCTTTATTTTATTATGAATGAAAACATAGTTATGTCAAACTTTTTTTAAAAAAAACTCTAAATATGTGTTAATGAAGATATTAAATTTTTAGAAAATATTCATGTTTCTTTCATTTTTTTTTTTTGATTAATACATAATTATGAGCTAAAAAATTATAGAATAATTCGATCCAAAAAAAAAGGCTTCGCCACGAACTATAGAGAATACGATAATTGAAAAGCATCACGTCATGACCTCCGATGAGAAGTTTAAGTTTGCAAGATAGGGCCTGCTTGATCAACAATGAGGAGTTAAGGGTAATAGAAGATTGGCTTCTCTTAGAATCCAATAATCCAGGACCCAAGTTTGGCAACTTCTTTAAACAAACGAGTTTGTCAAAACAAACGCAATACATTCTATATGGTGCACATGTCCACTCGAACACTATAATTAAGCTCTTGGTGGTGTCTTTCATTACCTACATAGAATCGAAAAAGAAATATTAACAATCTATGCAAGGCCTTTAATTTGCTAGTGTTTTGACTGACTCAGTCATTAATGATCCCTGAAGCCTTCTCAAGTCATGAACCAATCAAAATGTGGAATGTCCAAAAGCTTCATCTTGACTCTATGGCTGTCCATCTTGACATGTTTACACGCAAATTATATGAAAACAATGCATGGGCTTTGTTATCTAAATTAGCACTCCTACAACAAAGAGTCCCTTTCATCTTCTCAACAGCATATGCTCAACTTTGCTCATTCGTTATGCTTCCACACTTCACAAGAGAGTTGGGTAAGATAGAGATAGAGATGACTGCCTTCAACCACGAGCAACTCATTGCATGTTTCCTATAGAAGAGGCACCAACAAATGAGGCATCATCCCTTAGAGGTACCACCCTGTCTGCTTGCAGTCTTCGCAAAAGAAAAGATATAATGAGGGCCAGTCACTTCAAAAGCTCTGTAGGTGTGATATTCCTTCAATAGTTTCGCATCGAAAAATTGAAAGTTGGTTAAGTGATTTATATGTAGTAAAGCAAGAAGGATAAGGCATCAATTGGATCCCTTTTTGGGCTGTGGTGGTCCAAATTGGTATGGACCTTGTCCGTCTTACTTTCTTGTAACGAAACGGACCCGTGGGCCTGGATCATTAGGCGATCGAGATGGGTTGTCTCCACCTCAAACACACAGATGTTGGTGGAAGATCAGCATGTGATCCCCCTTGTGGTATCATGTAGCATGCAGCAACCTCATCTATCTCTGTGAGGTCAGAAGGCCTTTCAAAAGCATCGGCGAAAATGGTTACAGATCACAGCAGGGCCAGTGGCAGCCGTTATAGCTGTAAGCATTATATTTGATGCGATGGCCTTTGGCAAGCATTTTGATGTCCTTCTCTGGGAGTACAAATGAGCTAGCAAGAGATTGGATTGTGTCATTGGTGGTACTGTGATCAGAAAAGTAAATACCCTTTTTTCGTGAAAAATAAAAAGGTAAAATAAAAAGAATTCTTGATTGGTGCACTCTAAATTCTTTCAATCTTTACATGATGATGGCCTATGAAGTCACTATACGATTGTGGGTGAGGTCCTCTTTCTTTCTTTTTCTCTCTTTTTTTTTTTTATATTTTTTTGTTTTGAGAGAGAGACATATGGTGGGAATATATTGAAGTCATGCTCAAAATCATGGATCTCAAAGTTTGTGGCGTACCTCACTTAATCTGACAGTGAAAAAGCTGTCTTTCCTGTGGCCCATACTCTGCTATAATCTGGTTAGATTATTACTTCTAGTCTCAAAGAATTTGCCATAAAACTACATAAGCTGCTATATATATATATATATATATATATATATATATATATATATATGCAAGGAGACAGGCCAGGTCACCTCCTTGAATCTATTATATGTTGAAAAAAAATTAGTGTTGAGTGGATTTTTGAGTTGTGTTTGGTCAAAGCATTGCTTTTATGATCATTGTGCAGACATTTACTGTACTAGCAAGAACATGAAATTTTAGGCAGCAGCAGACATTTAGGAAAATACTTAATTTTCGACCAAATTCCTCTAGATCGAAATGGGAGGAGAGAGGAGAGACGCATCGAACTACAAATGAGGACACCAAATTTGTAGTATAATTTTTAAATAGAAGTTGAAAGGCGCTTGTTCCCACTACAGTCTAAATATGAAATGGATACAACAGAGTCGTCTTCATGAATCCTGCCATGCAAATTAGGAGATTGTGTGGTTGGTTGGTTGGTTGTGTTGCTATTGCCAATAAGATGTTTTAAATAATAATCCAATATGTCAACCAGAGCATTCAAAATTTGGTCAAGTCGTAACACATCCCTCTAACCTGAGGATATCGATCACATTGAATTTGACTCAACTATGTCATGTTTGACAACTAACTCTCCTATTAAAGTGTTAGTCAGGTCTCATTAATAAAAGAGGTTGGTGTCGTTGAGCCATGCCAATAGACTCTACCAATGTTCTTGTTACCAACAACAAAAAAAAAAAACTACCAATGCAATAGTTCGTTGATCAAATGGCCTCGCCCACATGGCTTTAAGGACCACTATAGATCCACTTGTCAACAAGTCATAAAAATAAAGAAAGATGGAAAATAAGATGGTGTAATATTTTAAAAATAGTTTCGCATCAAATAAAAAAAAAAAAAGTAAAGTTTGCTTGTAACTCAAGTTTATTTATTACTAATTAACTTTCATTTAAATTTTTAGAACCACATGCTTTTGACCTGTGCTGATTGGTTATTTAGGCCAGTAAAGGCTCAGGGTGTTACAAATGATGTCAGAACCAACTTTAGTATGTAAAAGTTGATAGGCAAAGAAAATAGCTACCCATGATGATGGTAGAGTTTTGTTATGGCGTAAAGCCATTCTTGCAATACCAATGATTCAATTTAGAATAGATTCTAATTAGCTTGTGGCGTGAGACGAAGATGTCATATTATAAGTAGATGATTATAATATACCAAAAATAGTCCCTCATCGAATGAAAAATAAAACTTTAAGTGTCTATAACTTAAATTCACCTACTACCAATTAACTTCAATCGAGTTTTTAGGATCACATAATTTTGGTATATTAATGATCATCAGATGGACTTGAAGCATTACAAATGATTAAATCATGTCCCCCATATTAATAAGTGTTGAGTCCCTAGCTAGCAAAAGGACATGTGTTTGCACATTAGAGCAATTCATGACATGTATGGTTTCCATGTCAATAAGGCATGTCTACCAAATATACAACATAACTCCTAGCCCTCGAAAGGAAAACCCCTGGAGATCAATCCATGAAAAGCAAACATATTTTGAACTTTTCTCTGCATGGAACTGGGTCTACTGCCACACCTTTATGCATCTCAAACTCACCCACTGCTACACTGAAGCTCACATGCATGCTTGTCACTGTGCATTGACTTCTCTTTTCTACAAGTTTTTATCTATGAAATGCATCTATTGTATTGAATGTGCTGTAAGAAGAGAGAAAGAGTGTGGGTTTTTCTTGTTGCCATGCAGTCTTCATGTGATGCTGCTGATGTGTGGAGAGCCCATTCGACGGTGGAGAATCAAACACGTGTCACACCCCCCATGCTCTCTGGGCCAGCTTCAGACTGGGGAGTTTCACATGGTGGGGGGTGCAGCAATCATCGTTTACGTACCCCTTCTTGCTTCGCATGGGGTGGCAAATCCTCCCCACAATGGCTTTGTTTGGGTCAATGGGAGCAGTGGAGGCCGAGAGTTTCAGATGGTATAAGAGATGGGACGTGAAATGGTATATAAATTATATTTATATAATTTTAAATTGGGGAGCCATGTTTGATCGCCTGAAAAAAAAGAGGGTGGAGAGAGTGGAGGTGAGGTCCCAAGGCAAACAGCTCAATATATAGGGTCCACCTTGTTTGGTGCGATGTGGAATAGCTGTAGGTTTCTCAGAATCCATTTATTTGACATTTAATAATCAAAAGAAAAAACTGCTGCTCAAAATCAGAAACTTCTCTCTCTCTTTTTTTTTTTTTTTTAATTATTGGTGGGGGGATGGTATATTTGAAAAAAGAAGAAATGCTGGAATCAGTTGGTAAGTATGTTGATGTTAATATCTCATTGAAAATTCTGTCGTCTCCTCCTTGGTTTTTATTTATTTTCTTAATAAATTAAGGGGATATCTCCTCTATTTATGATCAAAAGTTTTGCTCAAAAGTTTTTTTGTCTCAAATTTTTATTATTATAATTTTTTTCTTATATTTTAAGAATTTATAGTGAAACTTAAAACATTCTTTTTTTATTTTTTGGTACAGACGGACGATCACACTATCCTCGTGCGAGTCAGCCCAGAACTATCAGAGTACAAAATCTGCATAAGAGCAGAAGGGCAGGGATCATCCTGTTTCCAAATCCATGAACCTCCGTATTGAGCCACAGCAGCCGTGGTCCAGTCTACCGCAGAATTGGCCTCTCGATAGATATGTCGGATATGGACACTGAGAAGACCCCGCAGAGCAGCATGAATGTCACTGAGAATGGGATTGATGGAGATCTGATCGCAACATCCTAATCTAAGCCATCGAATAATAGAAAGAGAATCCCCCTCAACAACCAGACAATGGGCATGTAGCTGCCTAACTGCATGGGAGATACCAGCCCATGCTGTATAAAGCTCAGCCATGGGGACAGAAGAATCTATGGAACCAAAACCACCTACCGCCAGCAAGGCACCATCAGTCTCTCGAATAATAAAAGCAGATCCAGCCACTCTGCCGCGAACACTTTCATCAAAGTTGACTTTTACAAATCCTGAAGGGGGAAGCTCCCAAGATATGTAAATCGAACGACAGTTCACTGCTGAAGCAGCAGAGGAGCTCCAGAGGCCAAGGTTTGAAAAATTCGAACCATTGAGAAGGGAAGCACTTTCAGCCACCATGGATCTGACCTTCTGAATCAGTCTGTGAGGAAAATCGTCTCATTAGAAAAGATGAGCTGGTTCCGCGATTAAAACATTCTTTTGAAGAGGCTACACTAAATATGATAATATATATTTAAAATTATAAATTATATAAATATAGTTTTAGATAAAATTATTTTTTTAAAGGGTTGAGCTTTCTAAGTTCCTTTTAAGGCCCACCGCTATTGAGAATATTGTTTCCTTAACGTCCCATCATATTAGGTCAATTAAATTGAAAGCCTTATATGTTCATGCTAGGTGACACTTTAGTTACTCTATCAATCTTAAGTAACCTCATTTCATATAATAGGACGTTAGGGATACAATCTTTTTAAAATATGAGGGATTAAACTAGAATTAGCTAGAATGAATTTTGAGTGAAAGTTTGAAGACTAAAATTATATTTTATCGCTTTTTAAAAATATTAATCAGTGATATTATAAATTTAAGGATTTATAATTTTTAAAGTAAAAGAATTAGGTAAGGATAATTCAATTTTATCTAGAGAATGAAAGAGAAATAAAGTGTAAGAAGAAGGAAAATAACGGCATGGAAGTAGAGAAAGAAATAGACAGATTGAGAGTTACTTTAATTCCTTTAAAGATAAAATATTTCATTAGATCTATTTTATTTTTTAGAAAAAGAATTTTGTGATGAATATCTGCACTGCATAAAAGCTATTTGATGAAATAGTCTTAAAAAAATTAATTATTTCAATAATCTTTTAAAAAAAGAAGTTTCAAAGTTATAGTCAATTGCTTGGCTGGTTGGCACTTTTTCTTGCAGTACGAGGATTGAGTTCAAATCTAAATGGTGATAGATTTTATTTTTTCTTCATATTTTTGTAACTTGATCACTACCGGAATTTTGAAGCCAATGAATTTCTGCTGCTTCTCCATTCAGCAGCCGCTTAAATGTCCTCGTGATATCCATTGCTCAAAGGCTCTTTTAGACCGTAGTTGTGATGCAAAGGAAGGCATCAAGAATGGAGAGACTTTTAGACCGTAGTAAGGAAATCAATCCTTAATGTGACCTGATGAGGAGACAAGCATGAGTTTTATCTTTAATAGTTAAATTAATGGAACATTAAATTTTACATGCAAGAAGCGCTCTAGCAAAACTAGACTAGATATCCTTCTTTTCTAAAAACTTATAGAAGATCCTAAAAAGATTGGTGCATGAGGAAACCTATCTTCTTAGTTTGCTATGGTTGAGGAGTTCATCAATTTAACTCATGTAACAGCAAAAACATCTGCAGGTCACTCTGCAAGTAATCCTCCCTGAGCCAATGTCTTCATTTATGTGTTCTTCACTTGCATGTTCATCTAAGACTCTGGTTACCTCTTTCAATTTGTTTTTCATGCTCACTCATAGATCAAGAGCCATGTTGAAGAGATTTGAAAAGAAAATAAATATTTTCATGCATATTAATAAAGAAAGGATTCAAATCAACCCAAATTTGTGGTTTGTTTCAAGGAAAGGATTGAAATCAGATCAAACCAAATCAGAAGTGTGTAAAAGAAGGGATTTAAGTCAAATCAAATTTATGGTGTGTAATATACGGAGAGGATCAAAATTAAATCAAATCAAATCAGTGGTATATAACAAGGAAGGGACTCAAATACTCTACTGGTTGTATAGTTATTATTCTTTTCTTACTATTATAATTTTTTTTCTTATTTATATACACAACTTGTATATAATGAACAATAATATAATATTCTCAACAATTGAGAGAATATGAATAATTTCAAAAGAGTATTTCAAACCTTTTTATGTATATCGATGCATGCATATAGATTTTTTTTTTGGGTCCTTTAAGTCATTTATGTTAGTAATTGGACTTATTTTGATTTCTTTTCTTTTTTGGTTTCTCAAAGACCATAACTTTTCGTTTCAAATTAAAAATTATCCTATTTATCTATATTCTCTTTTTCTGATTATAAAAGAAGTATTACTTCTAGATAGAATAGATTGAAATCATGACTAATAAAAAGATTTCTCTATTAATTATTGTAATGCCCCAAATATACCATACAAATGGGCATGTTATATGGCTGCATATCCTACGGAATATGGCTCTATAAAATATGCAAGGCCTCCATGTCTATTGTCTATGCCTTTTTTCTCCTCCCTCATTCAACTAATGGGATGACTAATGGGTTGAGAGCATGTCTTTCTTGATTGGTTCCTAAGTGATAGTAGATCAACATGTGATTGTCAAGTTTGCTATATTGTCATACCTTTGGTAAGAATTAAAAATGAATGTAGATAGATGAAATGAGGCTCCACTACCTTGACCTTCAAGGATTTTTATTCTTGTACAACCACTAATTAAAAAAAGGTGACAAAAGTTGATTGAAGAAAAGAAATGTTACATCTATTCTTAAGATAAATTAAATTAAACTAAGAATAAAGATAAAGATAAATGGATTTAATTGATGTCTTCAAGGTCCTTTTATATGAAGTTTCTAGATAATATTGATATAATTAAGTTGCAACTATATCATTAACTACATTGATCATGCATGCATGATTCCACATCAGCCATGTCTCTATTGTTAGGGCAATTTTTATGGCATGGCTCTCTCAGTGCTCCACCATTCAACTGGATATTCTTTGATCATTTCTTACATAGTTCTTTTGATAGATCCTAACTCATAAGCTATTTCAGCATAACAATTTTCAATCTTTGAGGTGTTCTTGCACTGTATCACCTATATTGATTAGTTTACTCAATCCATTCTAGCTTTATTACCATCATTCTTTTTCTACTCAACAGAGAATAGCCTATTGGCTTGAGTTCTAAAATACAGTTGCCTTCCCAGCTTGTAATTATCATGTGCCAATTTAATTTGTCACATGGCACATGCTCATGATGCCATCGAATTTGATTATCATTGGTCAAGATATGGTATAAATAAGGCTCCCACATCCTATTAAATAATAAGTGGAGGGTTATAGAATATACATCAATTACAGTTATAGGCTTAGTCAATAAGAATCCAAGCTAGTAGAAAGTAATATTACATATAGTTTTTAAAGCAAGGTTCAGGCTACTTTGGCTTCTATAACTTTCTCGTCCAACACATGTAGGGTCACTATAGGTCAGATATAATTATCTTACTAAGAATCTTGTAGTTAATGAGACATCTTCTTAATATGGTCAAGCATGATGAACTCAACTCCTATAAAATCCTCTTACCCTATAAACACTCTTTACCATCATCTTACAGGGATAGGTTTTCTTCTTAACTACCATGAGCCCTAGAATGTCTTTTCTTAGGTCTAAAGTATTTAAGAACGCCAACAATAGCTTGAGAGCACAAGCATTCTCAATTTTGTCAACCTTTTGTAATCATTTCTAATTTTTCTATTTTGACTATTCTAGGTCCTATTTTGTATGTCCTTATTCTAGAAGGTATCTCCTCTTTGTTTTTCCATCATCCTTAAAAGATAGTTCTCTATAAAAGGCTTGACTTCAAAATTTCATTCTAATAATACAATAATCTTCACCATTCTTTGTTGACTAGACCTTCCTTATGAAGCCAATGCTTTGATCGAGTCACTATCCAAAAGGCTCAAACATAAGGAAGATGGATTTATTAGAGTTTCTATCTTTTTATGCATTTCTTCCACTATTGAA
Organism: Calamus simplicifolius; assembly: GCA_900491605.1. Taxonomy (NCBI): domain Eukaryota; kingdom Viridiplantae; phylum Streptophyta; class Magnoliopsida; order Arecales; family Arecaceae; genus Calamus; species Calamus simplicifolius. The sequence continues at coordinate 1,227,879 of UESW01004015.1, forward strand.
TTAGCCACTTTTTGCCGTATATTGCTTCTATCCCTAATTATTAATATCTTACAACTAGATTAGGGCATATTTAGCCTTATTATTCTAGATCTTATCTTTTTCTTCAGCCTTTGGCCAACAACTAAGATTTTGACCGCCAGCAATCTAATTAATATTCCTAATGATGATTTTGGCAAGAAAGTTGGTTTCAATTCTTATTTGAGGACCTTTAGTGAATTATTTAGGCCAGTGAAGTAAGAACATGTAGACTAATTACCACCTTTTCCAAGGGCTTTGACTTCATTAATTCTTTGATCCCTCTATGAGGATTTCTAAATAATTTATATTGATTCTTGAAGCCATAGTGATGCTCGCAGATTTTCTTTTTGGCTGTTTGTTTACTTTTTGAAAACTCCACCTTACCCACTTGATTAAGTAGAGGCTTCATAGAAAGATCTACATTTTATTCATCAAAAAAGTCCCTTTCTCCTTTTTCAAAATATTTTAAAAAGTTTTATTATAGATCCGTCCATCAAGGTTTGTTTTTCTTTTCTTTATTGAACTTTCAAAGGGCATCTTTGCTGCTTTTCCTTGAAACAACTATGATTGTATAAGAGGCCAAAGCTATGATCTCTTTATGGGAACATTTTTAGGCTCATAAAGATCTTCATATTGTTAAATGTTTGTTTAAGCATTATTCCCTTAATTTCTTAGTCTACCATTTTAGCCTCACCTAAAATATACCTTGTCATCCTTTGCACTTGTTAAATGCCTTACTGACCAACCTCTCATAATATTATTGACCCTTATCTCATCTTCTTGATCAATTAATTTTATTATCAATCATATTTATATTATTACTTCAATATCTTCATTCCTGAGCCCTCTACTACTGAGAGTTCATCATTTGGTGGATGGCCCATATCACTATCATATTTCCATATTACCACCATCCTATCATATATCCATATCACTATCTTTTTCTCATCATGTACCTTTAATAACTTTGATAGCTTAAGTATGTTATGGGACTAAAGTCTCAATGACTGAATGATCATTTGTCATATTTTCTAGAAAGTTTACCTTATTAATCTTTTACTCTCTTAGTTAGCAACACTAGTCGCTCTTTCAGCAATGTCCACTTGCCTATTTCCTTCTTCCTAAAAGGAGGAAGGTGATTGATCAAAAGTGAACCATTTTATTTCTTAGAAGCAAGTATATGGATTCTAATAATATTCAGTTTGATTAATTTAGAGAATAAAAACTTATCCGACGAAGATACTATTAGTTTGACCCTATCATCCATGGCCACTTTCAAAAGGCTCTCCAACTTCTTAAGATTACCATTAGCTTCTGGCCCTATGATTGATACTCCCTTGGCATCAATTCCTAAATGATTGAAGTAGCCATCAATGAGATAAAGATGGAATCTATTATGACTCCAAGTCTCTTTGACTCATCTTCTGCTAGTATCGATCCCTTGTTAATATTAGATCACTTTGCTTATTAATTATTGAAAAATTCAAGTATATATTCCTTTTAATAAATTGGATAGTCTTAATTCATCATTTGCTGACTTGGTTGCATAAAACAATGCATGACTAGAGGCTCATGATTCAACTAAATTTTATGTCATAGTATATGTTTCTTATTTCATCAAGTATAGGACTATTCAAAGAAAATTAATTGTTAATCTCGAAAGAAAATTTCAAATGAAGCTCATCAAGCTCATCCAAGAAAGGTATCTCATGTACATTCAAGAAAGATGCATCTTTCTTGAAATTTCAAAAGAAGCCTTGATCTAGAAGGAAAAGAAAAGAAAAGAAATTTAGAGTTATTTTTTTAAAAAAGTCCATTCATTCTTATCTAAAATTGCATCTATATCATTTGATATCTAAAAATAAAGCCTTAATTATCTATTCATAAGGACCAGAAAAAGGGAATTTAAGAATTTAGAATATTTTAATAAAATAATATGGCTTGTTAATTTTGGAAGTAGATTACTTCATATTACAAGAATGGATTTAAATAAGTAGACTTAACATCAATTTTCTTTCTATATCTAATTTTTGTAGATAATTCTTTTACTATCTAGTTACCTACCAGGCTACCCTGTTTCATGGTTAATTATTCACTAGAAAATACGAGTTATTATTAGTTATTTAACAAAATTTATATAACAACAAATCACCATCAGCTTTTACATATAACATAATAATTATTTTAAATTTTGAATCAAAATCTGTACATCTCTACTTTTTCTTCCATCTCACTGTGAATATAGGACATGATGTGATGGTTATGATATTTAAATTGAGTTCATTAGAGGAATGAAGCAGATTTAAGAAGGCTACCATATGTGGGTTGTAAGTTAAGGAGAGAAAATGGATTATGATATTGAGAAAACAATGGTGCACTAACTAGAAAGGAATATGCCATTGAAATTTTTAAATTTTAAATAATAAATGACATGTCCACCTTCTATGCTAATCCTCGATTCTATACAATGATAAAGCACTTTTTTCTCTTTTTATATTTATGAGTGTCTTTGGGAGTAAATATAGAAGGAAAGGATAAATATTTTTTATTTAAGGAGAGACAAGGGGAAACTTAATAGAAGGAAAAAGGAGATAGTAGGTGTGCATTTTTCTTTTTTAATAAAAGAGATTTATTAAAGAAAACATTCAATAGAAATAAAAATGGGAGAAATGAGCAAGGCTATAAATGGGCTAGGTTGACTCGTGACCTGACCTTGTCCTGACTTGATTCAATCCGACTTGATCTATATTTAAAGACTTGTGGGTTAAGTTGGATTTGAAAATTAGACCTAATCTTAATTTTGACTCTGGTTCGGTTTTATATTTTTGATCTTATCTGTGACCCAACTTGATTAGTATATCATCCAATTCCAATTTATGTTAATATAAAATGGACCGACCCAATATTGTCTGACCCATAAACCTTAGTTATATAAATGTTATTTTCTTTTACTTTAATTATTTTTACTAATACAATGAATGAACTTCTATTTAAAATAATTCTTCTTTTTGCCTTAACTATTAGGTTTCATCTTATATATTTTCACTTAATTATATCTAAATATTCATATTTTATTTTTTAATTTAGTGGATTCTTATTTATAAACCTTCAACTATATCAATATATTTTAAAAATTATAATTTATAATTTAAGATAATAGTTACTTGGATAGAATTAAAAGTTTTTGAATGAAAATAGTTTAAATTGATTCTTTAATTTTATTTAAATTTTTAATGACTTTAATTTAATTATCAATTATTAGATTTTAGTTATAAAATAATACTTAAATGCGGGACTTAAATACAATCCGATCCATTTTCTGGGTCTAAAATTCTTTCAATGGACCCAATATGACTTGACTTAATAAGCCAATAAGATAGGTTCAGTTCAAAATTATGATCTCAATATGAAACTAGGTTGGACCGCGATCAAAGCATGAGCCAACCCATTTGTAGGCATAGAAATGCAAAATAGGTTGAGAGGCAAGACTATAAGATTTTATATAACTTATATAACGTAAATCTCTTTTTATTTGCAAAATATACTATGTGTGTCTGATTTAGGAAGAAATCAACAGCATCAATATGTGAGACAAGGGACCTTTTGCTATCATATGAAATTATTTTCCATGATGAGATCTCTTTTTACTAGTTGTTTGAAATTTGAGAAACTAGTTTGAAATAAAATTAAAAAAAAAGGTTTAGTTTGTGTAGCAGTCCAGAAAGTAGTGTAGTAGAATATTAAATCTGACATTCATAGAAATTTGTCTCACATTCATTCCATACTTGATTTTTCTTTTATTAAATTTGAATATCCTAAATATGGATAAGATATATACATATGTACGTACATGCGTACGTATGTATATTACAATAATACCATAATAAATTTAAAATGAGACTAATTTTTCTACCAATTCTATATCACTGTTAAGTCCTCCAAGTGCATGGGACGTGCATTCCCTTAGCCTATTCAAAAGTTAAGTATAAGGGAGAGATAATAAATGGAAGAAAACATTATATTGGAAATGATATTTAGTATCATTAATTGGTAACACAGGTCTCAGGTAATCATGCGTAATTCATGAATGAATCGTCAAATTTATGTGTAATTTTAGCATAAACGTATAATTCAAAGTCATTGTTTTTGAAGGATAATTTGAAAAATTATTCAATCTAGAGAAAAATGGAAATAATTCAAGAAGCTTTCAATAGTTCGGAGAATATCGTAACTATGACTAGTAGGATGAGATGCAAGGGAAGAGGTTGCAGAAATGATGGAGGAGAGAGTAGAGGAAAAAGAGAGGATGGAGTGGCAGAGTTGGGGAAGAAACAAAAAGAGGACTCTCACAATAACTCAGGTTCTGCAATGAGTTCTGTGATCATTTCGACCATGGAATAAGCTGCATTCTCATCTGAGCAGCATCAAGCTTGCAGCTGAACTGTGACTCAATTTGCAGGCAGATTGAGTTGCAGGCATTCAAATAGCTTCTATAATTCATTTTATAATCAATGCACGCAGAGATTCACATATTTGTTACATATTTAATATAAAAATTTAAGCTGCTAGCATTCAAAATTCGGCCACATTTTTTGAGTTGTGTTTATTTAAATTACATCTCATAGAACTGTGCCTTGGGAGAGAAGAAGAAGAAGAAGGATAGCCCTTCTTTATGAAGTTCAGTGAGCTTTCTAAGAGTCCTTCATGGTGAGGAGACAAATTATGGCATTTTCCTATTACCACAACTGTTCTGAGTGAGGGAACTGGACCATAGTGTTCTCGGAATTCAGCATAATAATTGGTGATCAATAAAGGAGGAAAAGCAATAGTGTTCTCACCTTCCTTTAGCCTATGAATACAAGGAAACATCTTATAGCAGGAAGTTTTCATGAAGGGTCCCCATTCTATAAACAGTACTGAAAGAAGGGCACGCAGCACTAATTAAAAAGCCGTAAAATTATTAGCAGTACTTTCTGTAAGTCTCAAAATATATCTTTTTGAGCAAAAAATTATGAAAGAACATTAAAATATGCATGACAAAAGATTCGGAAAGATTCTTTTTTCAGCAGAAGTTTGCGCATAGAATTTGAAGTTTGGTTACTGATCATCAAAATTTGCTTGAGAAGCTTCCAAATAAACTGTTTCAGATGTCTAAGTCCTTTCTTTCTTGAGATTTTGCAGGGTCTTTATGGACTCATATTGCTCCTGCTAATTGATTGCTTTTACTCTTGTTACTTGACTGGTCTTCTTTTACAGCTTGCATTTTTCTGTATGTCTACTTCTTATTGATTTCCAGTTTTAATTAACAGTTTGCATCAATTATTTGTTCAAAACAATGGACAGGAAGCAAACCATTCTTGTACTTTTTTTCCTCTTGTATCTAGAGAAGGATTAAGCAAGGTGCAAAAGAGTCGAGTGGAAAAAGCATTGCTTCTGAACCCTTTTTATTCCTCCCATGCAAAGCTTCTGACTTTGCCAATGGATCCAAGAAATTTTAGTCGAAAAACCAGGAGAATTTAGGAAATCTCCAACAGAAATTTAAAGTTACTTTCAAGTGTCTTCATGACTCGAATTGTACACAAAAGTTCCCCTCTACATCATGCTTTCTAAAGATTCGACTACACCAGTTGTAGCAGAGGCCTACAGAGAGAAGTGTTTCAGAACTAACTAAAGAAATGAAGTAAAGGAAGCAAAGGACCTGTTTGGCATCATAATGGTTTTTACGCTTTTTACTCCTTTACAAATTAGTGAAATATCACATGAAATTGAAGTTAAAGAACTTGAATAAAGCTTCTGCTATTTCTTGCTTTTGTTTTCACTATTTTTTGAAAGCAATAAATTTTACGTACATATCAAAAGCTTTGTAAAGATTTCACAAACAAATTGATTATTTGAACATCAAAAAGGACTTGTCATACATGATGTTGTTCAGCCTAGTGCATTTTTCTTCTTGAGTTTTGGAAAAAAAAAAAGCAATACCAAGTGATGTGGCTGATCAAGCTAAGTCCATGTTAACGGACAAAATCAACCGACGGAGATATAGTCCAGCAAACAGAAAAAGCCACTTGCTGAAGGCTGACGTGTCATATACAACATCGACATTGACCCCGGAGTCGGTCTCGGCACCGACCCCAGAGTCGGCCTCGGCCTCGAGCATTGGCACCGACACTAGAGTCGATCTCGGCACTAACACCAGAGTCGGCACCGACACTAGAGTTGGTTTTGGTACCGATGTTAGAGTCGGTCTCGGCCTCCAGAGTCGGCACCGACACCATAGTTGGTCTCGACATTGACAACAGAGTCGGTCTCGGCCTCCAGATTTAGCACCGACACCAGAGTCGATCTCGACACCGATGCCAGAGTCAATCTCGGCCTCCAAATTCAGTCTCGGCACCGACACCAGAGTCGGCCTCGGCACCGATGCCAGAGTCGGCCTTAGCCTCCAGAGTCGGCACCGACACCAGAGTCGATCTTGGCACCGACGCCAGAGTCAGCCTCGACCTTCAGAGTGGGCACCGATGCCAGAGTCGGTCTCGACATCAACATCAGAGTCGGCACCGCCACCAGAGTTAGTCTTAGCACCAACAGGATCCTCAGTGAGCCCAGCCTGCAAGACTCACCATGCTTGACAAGACCTAGCCCACCAACCATCTGCAGCCCACCACGCCTGACAAGACCTGGCATACCAACCGTATGCGGCCCACCATGCCTGACAAGACTTGGCCTACCAACCGTCTGCGGCCTACCATGCCTGACAAGACTTGGTCCACCAACCACCTGTGGCCACCACGCCTGACAAGACTTGGCCCAACAACCAGCCGCAGTCGCCTGCAGCTGCCCATATCAGACGGGAGGTGATTTGCCAGTCCTGACATGCCACGAGGAGGGCATGCTCCATTACTGCTGGCCTCACTGCTCATTCCCTGCCAGGTGGTGAAGCCTTGGGACTAACAATGGCCCAAAAAAGGGGTAAGAGGGATCCTCAACCAGGTATAAAAATACCCACTCATACTCACTAGGGGAGACTTCCAAGTTTTTCCTTAATTTTTTCTCAAATTCACTGCGTTTTTCAGACCATTTACATGAGCATCGGAGGGTCCCCTCCAGAACAACTAGCCCTCGGGACTTCTTGTAGGATCCCAACCAAAGCAGAGGTATCAGAAGATCCCCAGATTCATCCACAAAGGCAACCGGATACTCCCCGACGTTCTCGAAGAGTGATTTGCGACAATAGATTGGTGTGCCAGGAAGGGACGGTGTAGAGCAAGTGAAAGAATACCTACAACGACCGATTGCAGATCTTCACCTCCCTCCAAGATGACGATGGTGGTGACTCGCACCCAGGAAGCTTTCACCAGTTATTCCAGGGGCATCTCAACAGACCGAGCAGCAGGAGGCCAACCTCCCTGCTCTGCCTTCACCACCACCCCTGACCACTCAATTTGACCAGTTTGCCACCCTCACCCAGTAAGTCAGGCATTGGTGGCAGCGGTCCATGAGCTGCAGGAGCAACACTTCGTAGCCACGCATCAGCAACCTCAGTCTTTTTCACCCCTTGCGGTAGATGCGTAGGCCAGTCAACAGTCCACTCACAGGAGATCCTTCCTTTGGGAGCCTCACTGCCACCATGCATCACCAAAACCTCATCACCGGGAGGCCCCTAAAAGGCTACGATCTCCCGCCCGCCATTTTGGTAGCCCCTATCCCAGGCGGTGGCACGGAAAGGAGCCCGAACGGGGACATCATTGCTGGTGCTACCCCTCTCCCTATTCATCTTCTCAAGTTTTGGGGGAAGGGTCCCCTGATGGTCGAATCAGTCACCGGACGGAGCGGCGACTTGACGAGTATAATCGGCAACTGAAGAAGCTCAATCGCACAATCACCAACCAACTAGAGGTGGATTATGACAGTCGCCCTCCTCATTCACCGCATCATGGAGGAGCCGGTCCCTTTTTGGTTTTGTCTTCCTCAGTTGGATCCCTACAACGGCACCATGGATCCACTTGATAATTTGGAGAGCTACAAAGCTCTCATGCAAGTCCAAAGGATAACTAATGCCCTTCTTTGCATCATCTTCCCAGCCATCCTTCGAAAGGCTGTGCATGCTTGGTACTTTTGCCTACCACCATGCAGCATCGACTCCTTTCAGTAGCTGAGAAGACCTTCCTAGTGTATTTCAATGCCTGCCGAAGGATTTTTCAGGTAACTGACAGCTTATTTCCATCCGACAGAAGGATGGAGAGTTACTTAAAGATTTTGTGGCATGTTTCAAGATGGCTGCCCTCAAGGTTTACAACCTCGATGATCTATGGCCACCTGGTCCTAAAGCGGGACTCCATCCCTTCCGCTTCACCTACTCCCTCGACAAGAAGCCTTTCGGCTCCTATGTCAAGCTCCTAAGTCATGCGCAAAAGTACATACTTGCCGACGAAGCTGACTCCACTTGTAGGAAAGCCGATGGGAGATCCAACAAGAAGCAGGTCTGCGCAAAGCCAAGCAAACCTCGCCCTAAGAAGCCCAAGCCCCCACGATGATCAGACAACCGGCATCGGAGTTTCACCCCCAAGGAAGGTAACCTTACCCCTCTCCTCACCCTCATATCTCACATCCTCATGGAGATCGAGGGCGAGCCATATATTTGGCATCCTGCTCCTCTAAGGCCAGGGGCCACCCATGATAAGAGCTATGCTGCCATTTCCATCGAGATTATGGCCACGACATGGAGGACTGCCGTAATCTAAAGCATGCAATGGAGGAGCTTATTCAACGAGGCTATCTCGAAAAGTTCATTCAGAGGGGCCTACTAGCCGCTCTGCGCCAAGTGGGGCCTCTACCTGCCCAGGCCAACATCGACAATGCCCCAATCGAAAAAATGGTTGGCATCATTTCTCGAAGAGTAGGCTTTACTTCCAAGAGGCCACGGGAGGAGGAGGAATAGAACTGTAATCATTTTTCAAAAAGGGATCTAGCGGGGGTAAACAATCCGAATAATGACAGTTGTTGTCTCCATGACGATAGCTAAACATCCTGTAAAAAGAATCCTTATCAATAGTGGAAGCTCAGCTAATATTCTTACTTATGACGCTTTTGTTCGGATGAACTTTTCTCTCAGCTCCCTCCAGCCCATAACGGCGCCCCTGGTTGGCTTCATAGGAGATTCAGTGAGAGTGAAAGGTGAAATCACCTTTTCGGTCATAGCAGGGACACCACCATGCCAGAGCACAGTTCTCATGAGGTTTCTGGTCGTCTGAGTGTCCTGGGCCTATAATGCCATACTCGGGCATCCTGGCCTAAACCTCTTTGATACAATCATCTCTACCAAACGACTTCTCATCAGATTTTTCACCAATAATGAGATCTGCAAGATATGCAGGAAGCAAAATCCAGTGCAACTATGCTATCACATAGCTTCCAGTCCTCACTCCTCAGGAGGTACTCACTCTGCCGGCTTCGAAGTCGCTTAACCCTAGAGAATCAGAGAAAAGAGGAGAGCCAGCTGAGAGTTTATTAGCCTCCCATTGGGGGACGACCTGGTAAGAACGGTTCAAGTCGGTGAGCTCCTTCCGTGGAAGCAAAAAACCAGCTCCTCACCTTCCTGCAGGCCAACTCGGATGTCTATGTTTGGTCATCGTCAGGCATGCCCAATATACCTCTGGAGGTAATCACCCACAAACTTAATATTGACCCAAAATATCGACCGGTCCGATAAAAGAAGAAGAGCTTTGCCCTGAGTGGCAGAGAGCTATCGACGAAGAGGTCAACAAGTTGCTTGCCGCTGGCCACATCCGGGAAGCATATGACCTAGATTGGTTGGCTAACGTGGTGATGGTCCGCAAGGCAAACGGGAGCTGAAGGATTTACTTTACCAACCTTAACAAAGCATGCCCTAAGGATAGCTTTTCACTGCCCAGAATAGACCAGCTGGTCAATGCTACATCCAGCCACGAGCTTCTCAGTTTTATGAATACCTTTTTCGGATACAATCAAATAAGGATTAACCCAAAGGATGAGAAGAATACTCCTTCATGACTGAGAAAGCATCTATTATTATAAGGTAATGCCATTTGGATTGAAAAACACAGGGGCCACTTACCAAAGGTTGATGAATAAGGTCTTTAAAGATCAGATCGAACGAAACATGAAGGTGTATGTGGATGACATATTGACCAAAAGCACCTGCATCACCAACCATGTTGCCGACTTGAAGGAAACCTTCAATAATCTTTGCCGCTACCGAATGAAGCTGAACCCTCAAAAGTGTACATTTCGAGTCATAGTGAAAGTTTCTAGGCTTCCTAATAATCCAGCAAGAGATCGAGGCTAACCCGAGAAGATCCAAGCCATCCTCGACATGAGGCCACTAGCCAACAAGAAGGAGGTGCAATGGCTCATCGAAAGGGTGGCCGCTCTAAATCATTTCTTGTTAAAGTCGGCCGAGAAATGTCCACCCTTTTTCAGAGCCCTACGCAAGGTGAATGGCTTTGAATGGACGAAAGATTATTAGAAAGCCTTCGAGGAGCTGAAGAAATTCTTGTCCACTCCATGTTGCTGTCGAAGCCGAGGGAGGGGAGAATCTTTTTTTTTTATCTCATTGCTTCCCCAGAGGCAGTCAGCTCTGTTCTCATCTGCCTCGACTCCGATGGGATGCAGAGGCTAGTCTAATATATTAGCAAAGTGCTTCACAATGCGGAATCAGGTACTCCAAAACCAAAAGAAATATTTTTGCTCTAGTTGTCTCCACTCAACATTTCAGGCCATATTTTCAAGCCATCCGATCATGGTGCTCACGGACCGACCTCTCAAAGCTATTCTTGATCGTTCTGACACCTTTGATCGATTAACTAAGTGGGCAGTCAAGCTAGGGGAGTTCAGCCTTTTATTCCAACCAAAATTGGCCATGAAGTCTCAAGTCTGGTAGACTTCCTGGTCGAGTGCATCTGGACCAAGGAGCGATCAATATGGCACACCCAAATGTTGAGCCCAAAGAAGCAATGGAGACCTAGATTCTCCAATGTAGATGATGCCTCAAACTCCCAATGATGCAAAGCATGCTTCATTCTTGCAAGCCTAGAGGGGATGGTGGTGGAATATACCCTCTGATTCCTTTTCGAGGTCATAAATAATCAAGCCAAGTACGATGCTGTACTGGTAGAAATAAAGCTTGCATAGGAGTTTTAAGTACAGCGCCTCAGAGCCTTCACCGACTTCCAGCTCATCTCTAGACAAATCACTAGAGAATATGAAGCTCAAGACCCCATATGTCTCGATACTTGAATAAGGTCAAATCACATATCTCCTCATTAACTTATTTCAGCATCAACTACATTCCAAGAGGCAAAAACATTAGGGCCGATGCCCTATCTCGGCTAGCCACCTCGGTGGATAACGCCCTAGGAAGAACCTACGTCGAGCATTTGGAAGCCCCGAGCATCGATGCTACGAAAGAGGCTCTGCCAGTCACGCAGGAACCAACATGGATGGATGCCTACAGTGATACGGTGCCTCATACTCCCATAAATATGAAAGAGCTTGTTCCTCCCCAAAGGCTTATGCCCATCTCCATAATTAATAGCACGCGAGGATCAATGATGACAAGAGTCTATGCTCCTTTTGCTTGGCAGGAAATGCGGTCGCACAAGTTTGGAGCGGGGGGCATCTGATGTGGCTGATCAAGCCACGTTCAAGTTGACAGGCGAGATCAACTGATAGAGCTATAGTCTAGCAGACAACAAAGGCCTCTTGTCGGAGGCTGACGTGTTATATCCAGCATCGGCACCAATCCAGAGTCAGCACCAATCCCAGAGTTAGTACCAACTCCAGAGTCAGTCTCGGCACCAATGCTAGAGTTGGCCTCCACCTCCACAGTTAGCACCGACACCAGAGTCGGTCTCGGCACTGATGCTAGAGTCGGTCTCGGCCTCTGGAGTCGGCACTAACACCAGAGTCGGTCTCAACACCGATGCCAGAGTCGGTCTCGGCCTCCGGAGTCGGCACCAATGCCAGAGTTGATCTCGGCACTGACGTTAGAGTCGGCCTTGGCCTCCAAAGTTAACACCCATACTAGAGTCAGTCTTGGCACCGACGCTAGAGTTGGCCTCGACCTTCAGAGTTTGCACCAACATTAGAGTCACCACCATGCCTGACAAGACCTAGCCCATCAATCAGCCGCAGCCGCATGCAGTCGCTCATAACAGATGAGAGGTGATTTGCCAGTCCTGACATGCCACGAGAAGGGCACGCCCATTACTGCTGGCCTCACCGCTCATCCCCTACCTGGTGGTGGAGCCTTGGAATTGACAATGGCCCAAAAAAGGGGTAAGAGGGACCCCCAACCAGGTATAAGAACACCCGCTCATACTCACTGGGGAAGACTTTCAAGTTTTTCCTCAACTTCCTCTCAAATTCACTACTATTTTTCAGATCACTTATTTGAGCGTCGAAGAGTCCTCGCCGAAACAATCGGTCCCTGGAACTTCTTGCAGGATCCTAGCAGAAGCGGAGGTATCGAAAGATCCCTAGATTCATCCACAAAGGCAATCGGATATTCTTCAATGTTCTCGAAGTGTGATTTGGCGACAACACCAAGCATTCCATACATTAGTTTAAAAACCTTAGAGAAATGAGATAGCAGGAAGCTTGAATGATAATCAGAGTTTGTGTATTGTATCTACAAATCTCTTGGATCAACAAGAGAAAGATATTGCCAACTCAACATGTTAGCATCTTGTAGGAGTTTAGGGACTCTTTATTTCATGGTAATTTATCATGATAATCTAAAATTATCATATATTACCATATTTAGCAATTAGATATGATGATTTGAATGGTAATATTTGATTTCCAGTAATATAACATTATTATAAATATTGTTAATCTCATGATTCCCATCTGGAAGATGGGTATCTGAGATTATCAAAATGTATTAATCTTAAATTATACTATTCACTCCTATATAAATTTTAATAATACTTAATCTAATTATATATTTAATTTATATAAAAAATTTAAAAATTTAAAAATTTAAATATATTTAATATTAAATATATAGTATTTAAACATTATTAAATATTAAATATTAAATTATTTATTTTATTATCTTATATATATTAAATTATATATATATTACTAAATATTTATATTTTATTAATATATATTATGTTATATATTTAATACTTATAATGTTTAAATATCAATATTTTAAATAAGTTTATAAAGAATTTTAATTTTTATTAGAATATTTCATAGTTCAGCAAAAGAAGAGAGGGCTACTTAAAAATAAAAAAATTTATATGAAACTTCAAATAAATTCAAAAACATAGTAAACTTATTACTGTTTTTTATTATTATGAACTAAATATAATAATCTTTCATTCCTGAGAATTTGATTATCAGGTGTAAGGCTACAAGAAATATAAGATTCTTAGTAATATATTCATGTGCTTTCAAGGATTTATAGGTTCATCATTTGAGTGTACCAATTTAATAAATTGAAGGTCTGAGGAGGTGCGAATGGCAGTCTTATTGTCTCTCAGATTTGGTATCAATTGTATCAAACTATGTAGATTTTATGTAGTTTGTGGACTTTAAGGTGCAATTTATTTTGATTTACTAGTCCTATGGCCCAGATCTGATGCAGGGTAGTTCAAGGCTTTCAATATCTCAGATGCATTATAAGACAATACCAGGTCTCTAAATTTGGTGGAAGTTGCCAAATTTCATAGCCCAACTAAATGAAAAAACCATCTCATCTGGTGATTCTTTGCTGGTTCGATTAGGTTCCAGTTTCATGTTTAGCTTTCAAAGAAAGAGTCATCAACTATGGAGCATGGGGGGGGGGGGGGGGGGGGGCTATGAATTCCTTATGGCTCCAAGGCTCAAACATTAGTGGGGTTATCCTTCAGGATATAATTGATCTTTCCAAGATTTTGTGGGAGTGAAGATGCTGGGTTTGCAAGTTTGTGTATTGAACAGGCGCAGGTACTTCTTCCTAAGGTGGTGGGACTTGCCTCCCTTAAAAAAGAGAAGAATTAGTTTGAAGATCTTGAGTAGCTCCAATTTGGTAAAAGATTGATGCCTGTTTGCTGCTATGCTGTGAATCTCCAGAGAGGATTGTAGGACTCTCTCTCTGTCTCTCAGAGAGAGAGAGAGAGAGAGAGAGAGAAGAGAGAGTATGTGGGATCTATATTCTTCAAGAGCCTGCCCTTGTTGCCACCTTCATGTAAAGCCCTCTTGTAAAGAAATATATATATATAACTCTTTTGTAAGGTACAACCATTTAATGGAAAACAATCCATAAATTGCCATCCTTGATGTGGATTTATATCCGAATTTTGAAACTCAAATGGAGTCCCAAAATGTCATGACATGGTCCCATGGCATCGTCAGTGTGTAGTGACATTAGAAAGTGTTCTACATGGAATTGGCCCTGGCCAATGATGTGGTATTGGCCCAACTTAATGGATTGCCATGGTCCATATTTGCATGGCCCCCATGTATAATATGTTGTTAATTAATTTGTTACCTGCAAGAAGACATTGAATTGTGGGCATTCTCATCCTTGGAATGGATTGTATTCTAAATCTCCAAATCAGTTTGGTTTGCCAACATGGAATGTCATTGATGGGCATCAGCTATGAATTTTGAAAGTTAAGTAGCACTTGTGTTTTTCATGGAGCTAACTATTTGTCAATTAACAAGAACTTTACCTACCAGAAATTAACCGAGCATGCCATAAATTACTACCACTATCCATTGTGGCGCTAGAAGTAATAATGGGTGTGGAGGATGAAAACCAAGGAAAAAATCAAGAAAATTAATGCCTTCATGTTTGAGAAGACGTAAAAAATAATGAATAGCTTTTAAAATTGCTAGTAATATTATCTTTTGTTGTACAATATTGACCTTAATAATAGAAAGTATTTTAGAAATTTAATTGAATGCTACAAAAAATTGTAAACTAATTTGAAACAAGGTTTTATCTTCTATTGATACTATTTAGGTTTCATATTTATAATTAGAGACTAGGCAATATTTTTTTTCCTTTTCTTTGTGTGTGTGTGTGTGTGTGTGTGTGTGTGTGTGTTGGGGGGGGGGGGGGGGGGGGGGTGATATTTTTATAAATTATGGCCATCACTAATCACATGATTTCACTTTAGATTTTCAAGTAATAAATTAAATAGTTGATGATCACCTTATTTAATTTAGTTCTAACTATAAAAGTCTTCATGATTCTTCCATTAAGGATCATTTACATGTAAATTGTAAATGGCCACTTATGATTACATAATTGCTAAATCTTATTAGAAGTATTTTTCTTTAGGCAAAAATTAAATTTTTTTAATCCACAACATTGCTTCTCTATAATTGCTTTGTGGTTCTTATAATTGTGAAGTATTTTAGCATTTCTCTTCAAGCAAGAGTATATTAGTTAAAACTTTTTTCTAAGCTCAAGTTGGTTAGAATATGTAAGAATTCAAAATTTGACTTTTTTTTTATTCTTATTTAAAAGATCAACCGATTAACTTGAAGTTATGAATTTTTAATATTTTCATTTCATTGTATTTTTTAAAATAAAATTAATGGTTCTTTAACTTAGATGTGACTCTTGATTGGATCACTTCTAGTTATGGCTTTTCTCAAAAAATAATTTTTTTTAAATATATTTCATAGAACCTATTTGCCCATTCCATAATTTTTTAAATCATAACCATTTATTTGGTTTTATATGGACATACCTTTTGTTAGATAAAAGAAGAGAGTTACAATTGTATTACAACTACTCAAGTCATGATTTTGGAGATGTATAATCTAAAAATTGATCTAGAATATTTGATTGCTAAGTAGATCGTTGTGATTGAGAAGTCTCACGTCACCTATAGTCTCTCAAATTTAAAATGTTATATACAATCAAATTCATGTTTCACATTTATAAAATTTCCAACGCAAGATGGTCTTTAATTCAAATAAATTAAAATTTTGATCCATTTTGGAAAAAAATCAAATCTTTGGAATAATAAAAGATTAAATACATTGGGCACAAGGAACTTCCTTTTTTATCAATTTATTATGCAATCATATAAATTTATTATTCGTATAAATTACATATGCACATATACATATAATGGCAAAATATGATGTAAAAAAAAAAAAGAAAAGTTTTTTTTTTGATGATATTGATGATAAAGATACTACTACTTCATTGCTAAGATAAAATGATAAATGTAAAAAGAATGAGACTAAAGGAACCCATTAGTTGTGAGTCAAGAAATGAGCATGACATTAGATTTATTTATTTTGCAATTTGGAACTATTAATTAAAGCCTTTTTCTTCAAAGAGAATTCAGGTGTATTCTATGAAATACTTATCTAATAATTATGTACTTCTAATATTTCTATTTATACTGGTAATAATTGATATTTTATATTTTATAAATTTATTTTATTTTTATAATAGTTATAGTGCATCTAGCAAAATGCTTTATTACATATGTGACTTTTCTCTTCTTTTACGTTAAAATTTATGATGTTTAGATTCATTAGACACTTACCAATGAGAAGAAATAAAAAGTAAGATCATTTAATTTAATGCATATAAACAAAATACACCTCTAATATGAGGAGAAATAAAAAATATTTTTAAATACAAAAAAAGCTTAAATAGAAAAACAAATGATGACATTTAGCTATTTATATATAGTGAAAAATTATCAAATAAAAGACTGATACAATACCAAACAAATTTTAACTACTAAGTATTTAAAAATAAAAATGAATTCAAATTTAGAAAAAAAAAACATTATTTAGAAAATTAAAATGAAAAGATAAAATATCAAAATATAAAATTCAAAAATTGAAAAAAAGGCTTTGCCAATAAGTCTTAATCTAACTTTTCAAAGTAATAATAGTTATTCGTATGAAGGTCTAAATTAATACTAGATCTTAAATCAAATAAGAAATGCATCTCATCCAATTGCACATAAATTCAAATTAAGTTCCAATTTCAGATTGTATTAGTTAATTAAGGATCTTATCAAATGGATCCAACAAATGATAAAATAATTTGAGTTTAAAATATCAATTGTGATGTAGTTTAGACCTAAAGAGAGAGAGCTACCATGGACCAAAAGCATATCAAGTTATGAATAAAATATTGATATAAATCTTAAGATAATGACTATATTTTTATGTACAAATATTATGGCTATATTGATATTATATATTCAAAATCATGATTTACTGATGATTTCAAACGTTTGAATTTAAAAGAATTTGCAAAAAATTTTGTTTGAAAAAGAGTATTTAGTTTCATGATGGTTCTAAAATTCTATTACAGGACCAACTGTTTCATATTATAAATGCATGATTAAAGTAAAAAATTTATAAATATTTGTCTTTTAAGAACATCCATCTATACTTTATATATAAAAATATTATTATAATATACTTAAAATACTTTTTAATTGATACAAAACTCATAAGACTTGTTTCTATTTGTAGAAGAAGAATTATACAAGTTCAATAGAAAAAAATATTTCTAGGAAGTGACCTAGAGCTCAAAAGAAGAATAGTGCAATAATTCAAAATAACATAATGCTCATGTGATAGGTGGAGATATAATAAAATCATGAGTATGATTTTATATAATAGAGGAATAAGTAATTATTTATAAAATAGAATATTATATAAATTATAAGTGAAAACTATTTAATATTTGTTTAAAAATTTTTGATTTTGATATCTTATTAAAAAATATTAAAATTGATGGAAAAGATTTACTATCTATTAAAATAATACATTTTTTATTATAGAAAAAATGATCATTTATGTTGAGAGATTCAATGCACTTTTATTTGACGTTGGGGTTTTAGGTTCTTTATTTTTCAAACATTTTAGTTGGTTGTTGAAGTAATCAAATTAAGTGACTCTATCAAACCTGTCTGAAATGGCCACCCCACTTTGGAGCAATGATCCAATTAGATAAGCTTGAGACCCAATTAGATAAGCTTTTAAGAAAAAAAAAAAAAAAAAAAGGAAAAAGGAATGAACATATGAAGGCTCCATGCTCACTGGATCAATGAAGACCATCTCTCCTGGATTCAATTACAAATTAGAAGATTTTTTGTAAATTAATTAATTATAAGTATCCATTTCAAAAATTTATAAATTACTAATTAATTGTTACTATTTTATCTATTTATGCATAATTAATTAAAAAATTAATGTTTTAATGCCTATTGTTATATAGTCATTTTTGCATAGCTATTTATTGCAAAATACTAGATCAGTGAGGAGAACATAAATTGTTGTTATTATGAAATTTTTGTCATAAAAAAGAAATTTTAGGCTTTGGAAAATGAATTCATGTTTTTAAAATAAAATAGCATCATCCCATGAATAAGCAAATATTAATTGGTATAGAATTATTGAGATAAAAATATAACTAAAAACATGTAACCTTCAATCGACTACGTAATGATAGATGATAGATATCAAGACCAACCTTCATGAGAGATATATGCAAAAATTCAACCCCCATCCACAAGGTTAAATATGGTGCACTAGCCTTGTCATAGAAATGGTGTACTAGTCATGTCATAGGGATATATATGGTTGTAATTAGTAACCATGAAGTATTAGTAATATGATAACATGAAAACTTTTATATGAAAGTTTTTACATGAAATTTTAAGTACTAGTTTAAAGATATATATCTTGAAATTTATAACATTAATATAACAATGATATGTGAAATTGCAAACTATAAGTTATTAATTTTTTAATCAATGTCATACATTGTTTTATAAAAGTTTATTGTAATTAGTGAAATTCACCAAGTATGAGCTTATAAAATTATCTTAATATTTTTTTAGATACAATAAAATAAAATGGGGATTTGGGTAGAAGCAATCATGCACCTAGCTATCAGATCCTTTAATTATCTCATTTTAGTTTGAGCCATGATGATAGCCTTTTAAATGCTTGTTAGTTTTAGTGACATCTTAGCATGTGAACATGAACATTTGTTAGTATTGCAAGATTTACTGACTGCAGTTCAATTTTTATTTATTTGAAATGAATGATAATATGTTGTAATAAATGCCTTATATGCCTTGCATGTTGTGGATTATTGTGATTCAATTCTATCTTGGGGTCTAGGGCAAGATAGATTCTATCCAACCAATAAAAAGATTGAGAAAACAATTATTAGCAATGTATGTTTTATACCTCAAAGATATAAATAGAGAATATTATAGTTATAATCTTTATCATGTGAATCATATAGAATAATGAGTTGCAAATGAGAATGACTTTATCAGGTTAATCATATAGAATAGTTGGACTTTGTGGATGATGATGTATGTTTTTAAGATGAGGATAAAGCATTTTTATATTCTTTTCTTCTGAAGCTCATTCTTTAGTGGGTAGGTTTATGGAAAGTTGTCTACTTTTTTATTGATCAATTTACTCATATTTTCTTCTTTACCTATAAGAGAGACGGGTAAGCTTACTTCTATCGAGCCAAAAAAAATTCCTTTTTTTATTTTTGAAATATCTATACATTCTTTTAAAATTTTTAGTAGGAGTAGTAAATGCATCAACCTAAACTTGATTTATTTATTAATCAAGTCAGAAATTTAAATCCGAATTCGATCAATATATTATAAGTTATATGGTACAACCTGCATAGTCTATTTAATGATCAAGTTATGTTTGAGTTGACACAAATGCATGATTTGTATGACTAGTGTGACCCATATAATTTATATAACATGTATAACCTATATAACATATTCAATAGTAATTTACTCATAAAGTAATTATATACTTAAAATTATAACTAAAATATGCACAATAAAATTTTATTCAAGAAAAAAAAGAAAGATAAATATAAAAACCTTACATAAGCATATATCACCATCATAGATAATAATTACTTAAAGAGTAATTAACTTAGATAAATAGATTTGACATCATATTTGGGTTGATGGATCGGGTGACACGAATTGATCTTTTAATAATTGGATCAATTGTAGATCAATTTCAAGTAGTGGATCAACCTATGACCCAATTTGTTTATTAATTATATCTAATGAATCAAATCAATTTTAATCCAAACTGTTTATGCTTAACCTAAACCCACTAACTTATATGATTCAAGTCGAGTTCATGGTCATATCCAAAATAGCCATTCTTGCTTTTCACCTACTTTCTTTATGTACAACAAGTGACACCGTTGCAATCTTTATCTACTTTTTGACCAAAAAATTGATGGATACTATAAGTTAGCATGTATTTTTTCTTATTTTATTCCCTTCGTTATGTTTTATATTGTTGATTTTTTCTCTTTCTTCTCTTCTCTTAGCCTTTTTTTTTCATCATAGTCTGTAGTCAAATATGATGAAAAATAAAGTTGAGAGGACGGTCTCCTTTCATGCATGGTTAGGTACAATCCCCATCTAGCTTTAGAGGAAAAAAAAAAAGAACGAAAAGGTTTTTTGGTTGATAAGTTTATTAAGAATTTGGTTCATGGTCATTAAATTGTATGTTACTATTAAAAATATTCAATGGATCTTAACAAAAATTGCATAAAAGGCAAAAAAAAGGAGAAAAGTTTGACTCTTGGCTAATAGCAAATTCGTTAAGAATTTTAGGAGTAATATATTGAACTAGATATAGATAATGATAAGAATAAGGATAAGGACCGAAAGAGATTGAGTTAAGGATAGGCTTGAATCACGCACAGAACGCTTTTCTTAAGTGTTATTTGCATCCTCTCGAATGCTCTATGGGTGAATAGCAAATACACCGTAGGATACAACAAGCCTTGATCGAGTTTGCACCAAAGAAAACTCGATTGTATATAAGAACTTTTTCTTACACTTTGCTGATGTATTTTTTATTTGTGGATCTGTTTTTGGATCTATATACTGTACTATTGAGAGAGTTATCTTGCTCAATCAACAATGGCCTACCATTATCATACCTTATTATAACTAAAATTGCCATTACTCAAGTTAATGACTATTCAGTTACAAAATAAATGATCATACCTAGAGACAAGGAGGTTACACCAACTAAATGTCATTACTCAAATTAATGATCATTCAATTATAAATATGAATGGTTATAGAAGACCAAGAGACCAAGAAGTGACACCAACTAAATTGTCATTACTCAAATTAATGACCATTTTGTAAAATGGACCAAGAGACCAAGAAGTTACACCAACTAAATACATCCACAAACACCTACTTAGTTTATTTAAACAAAATCTCAATAATCCCTCACTTATTTAAAACAAACTAAGTTCACATCAGAAATTAAAGACAAGGAGCATTAATACAGCTAGGTATCGTTCGATTTGAACTTAACCTTAGTAAAAATATCATCAAGCTTTAACGAAATTTTAGGTAGCATAAACCTTTGAACCAGTTATTCTATGTGTCAAAATCGGTGATATTTTACACACACTCCTTAGAGTTTCTTGTCTACACCACTCGCTTAGCATAATTTATGGCCATATGCTTATCTTATTTTATGAATCTTTTCATAAGAGAAACTCCAACTCTCACTTGAGATGGCATCATCTGAAGGTTCACATAGGTGAAGTTCTTTCAGTATCTCTGTTACATTAGATACTTATCCACATGACTGAACTTATTAAGAGTTTAAAAAATTCAACCCTCCAATTTGTAACAGTCAGCACTATATACTAAGTGTAGCTATGATCCACTTATCAATGACTTGTTGTTACCCATTGAACCTAAGACTAGTCATTTCCTAGTATTAGGTTGGGTTGCCATCATTGGTGGACCTATACTCAAGGAGTTTTAGACCCATTCCTCTGGAAGTCATCTTCACTAAATCTCTTGTTAGAGGTTTAGTAAGTAGATCCGCTAGATTATACTTGATCGCACACAAGTGAGAGAAATTATTTTATTTTTGATTAATTTTCTCATATACTCATGTCTTAGGCTAATATGTATAGACTTTTCATTGTACACTTTGCTGTACGCTCTGGCTAAAGTGGCTTGGCTATCACAATGTATCGATACAGTTGAAATATTCTCACAAGCCAATAGAATTTCTAATAGAAGATTCCTTAACCACTCAGCCTTATGTCCTGCTGAAGCTAAAGCCACAAACTTTGACTCCATTGTTGAGTATGTAATACAAGTTTGTTTCTTGGATTTTCAAGATATTGCACCATCCACTAGCGTAAACACCCAACCAGTGGTAGATTTGCTATCTCCCACACTCAATATCCAACTTGTATCGATATATCCTTCCAATACAATAGAAAATTTAGAGTATTGTAGACCTAGTCTTTTGATTTTCAAAAGATAACCAAAAACTCTACCAACAGCCTCCCAATGTTCTACACTGGGTTGCTAGTAAACCTATTCAGCTTATTGACTGCAAATGCTATATCGGGTCTAGTGTATTGTATCAAATACATTAGACAACCAATAGCACTTGCATACTCAAGTTGAGCCATGGCTCATCCACTATTCTTTTCAAGCTTTAGACTTGGATCGAACGGGGTGTTCACTTCTTTGAACTTAAATGTTTGAACTTTGTAACACTTTCTCAACATAATATGATTGACCAAGTTCAAAACCCCCACTATTTATTTCACTTTGATGCCCAAAATAGTATCAACTTGTCCAAGATCTTTCATCTTGAAAGTAGATGATAGAAACCTTTTCATTTCTTGTATGCCTTCAATTCATTACTAATGATCAACATATCATCAACATAAAGGCACACATATACTACAAAGTCACCATGCACTTTAGTATATAAACACTTGTAGAAACATTGTGAACAAATCCATTTGAGAGTATGACTGGGTCAAACTTCTCATGCCATTGTTTGGACGCTTGTTTCAATCTATACAAAGATTTAACAAGCTTGCACACTTTATATTTATTACTCGGTAGAATAAAACCCTCTGATTGTTCCATATAGACTTCCTCATGAGATCACCATTTAGGAATGTCGTTTTGACATCCATTTGATAAACATAAAGGTTGTGTAATGAAGCCAATGCAAATAATATTCTAATTATTGTTATTCTAGCTACATGTGTATATGTATCAAAATAGCCAATTTCTTCTTTTTGTTGAAAACCTTTAGCTACTAGTCTCGCCTTATAAGTGTTTAAAGTACCATCACTATGATATTTCTTCTTAAACACTCATTTACAACCAATAGGCTTAGACCCTTTAGGTAAATCGACAAGCTTCCAAGTGTGGTTTGACATAATAGAATCCATCTCATCTTAATAGTTTTCTTCAAAAAAGCAGAATCTCTCGAAGCCATTGCTTTCTTAAAGGTTTTAGGATCATTTTCGACTTGAAGAACAATAGGTACCTTACGAATAAAATTCTCTCGACTTTTTTCTACCAAATAGAAAGAAATGAGTTGAGAATCTTCTCGTCGGGTCCTAAATCCTTAACTTTTCGGATTCTTACTTTTTTGAAGTTTTGATTGTTCTTCTTTAACAACCTTTGAAGTATTCTCCTCGCAAGAATCTTCATTTGTGGGACTTTGAGAATTCTTTCCTGAAGTAGTAAAATCCTCAAGAACTCCACTTCTCTAGATTTATTATCATATTAGACTCCAAATTAAGGAGTCTATAGGCTTTGCTATTTGTAGCATATCCTACAAAAGCGCATCTAATTCCATAAGGATCCAACTTGATCCTTTTTGGATCGGTGTTCTTATAATAAGCAAGACACCCCCATACTTTAAAATAGCCTATATTAGGCTTTCTGCCTTTCCACAACTCTTATGGAGAGATCTTATTCTTTTTAGTAGGAATTCTATTAAGAATATGATATGCAGATAATAATGCTTCACCCCATAAATTAAAAGGCAACTCAGAATGCAACAACATGGCATTTATCATCTCTAGAAATGTTTTATTTTTACGTTGTGCTAACCCATTTTGTTTGGGTGTGCGTGGTGCGGAACACTCATGTATGATTCCATTTTGTTTACAAAACACATTAAAATCATTAGAAAAATATTCTTCACTCCTATCACTTCTAAGGATTTTAATATTTCTACCTAATTGATTTTCAACTTCTGCTTTATAAATTTTAAAAGCATGAAAAACCTCATTTTTATGCTTAAGTAAGTAAATTGATGTATATCTAGAGCAATCATCAATAAAAGTAATGAAATATCTATTATCATCTCTAGTTATATACCATTTAACTCACAAATATCACTATGCACAAGTTCTAGCAAATTAGTATTTCTCTCTACTATGAAATGACTTCTTAGTCATTTTTGATTTAATACAAATTTTATATTTATTAAACTTATCAACATTGCAAGAAATCATGCCATATTATAATATGTGCTAATCTATCATTCCATAAAGTAACGGAATCATCAATATAAGCAGAAAACATAATAATAATATTATTATTTCAACAATACAAAGCTTGACCATTCCATCAGTAGAATAGCATTTTTCAACAAAAATACCATTGCGGGATAGTATAAGTTTTTTCGACTCAAATACACTTTTAATCCCGGTTTACCAATAAATTTCCACTAACAAGATTTCTTATCATATCCGGCACATATAACACATTGATCAAAGTGATCTTCTTGCTGGATATGAAGTGAGATCTATTCTTCCTTTCCCAAGCAACTTGGATCGGCCTTCATTGCCCATTTAAATTTTTTATCCATCGATGATATCTACATAAGTCTTGAAAATTGATTTGTCATAGGAAACATGGACGGTGGCACAAGTATCATACCACTATCCAGGAACCTTATCTCTGATCACCATGACTTCGCTCATGGTGGCGACAATCTCATCGTCTACTTCGGTTGCATTCGCCTTATTGGTTTGCCCTTTTCGGTACCTGCAATCACGAGTAAAGTGCCCATGTTTGCTACAAATAAAACAACTCACATAAGGCTTATTTTTGTTGGATTTCTTGAACTTATCTTGATTCTTTTTGAGACTAAGTTTGTTCTCTTTAAATTTCTTAAACTTCTTATGATTGCTCACATCATTTGTCTTTGAAATTTCAATATCTATATTTTCAAGCTTTTCACGCACCCTCGATTCCTTCTCGATTCGAAGGTGTTTTTGTAATTATTCAAGGAATAATCCTCGGAGTTGTGAAGAAGTTTCTTCCTAAATCCGTTCCAAGATGGTAACAACTTTGCAATAATTGCACCGACTTGGAAAGGTTCGGAAACTTCTATCTTTACAGCTATCAACTTGTTGACAATAATCTGCAACTCATGCACTTGTGCAAGAATTGCTTTCTCATCATTCATCTTGAAATCAAAGTATTTAGAGATGAAAAAATTTTAGTACCTTCTTCCTCAGCCTTATACTTGAATTCAGATGCATTCCAAATCTCATGCGGAGATTGTGTGTTGGTGTAGAGATCGTAGAGGTGATCTGACAATGCGTTGAGAATGTGTCCATGACATATAAGTTCATCTTTGCGCCTCTTCTTTCTTTCAGTCTTGAGTTCATCAAGTTCTTCGCGGTGGATTCAGGAATTAGGGCCAAATCTGGATCCAACACATAGAAGATCTTCAACGTCGTGAGTAAGAACTTGAGTTTGTCTTGCCATCGTGTGAAATTGGTGCCATCAAAATGATCCAATCTCATAAGGTCTTGGTTCATGAGTTTGATTGTGGATATGGTAGTCTCGATCTCCATACAAATAACGCTTATGATTGTTGAACTAGATATAGATAATGAATAAGGATAAGGACGAGAGAGATTAAGTTAAGGGTAGGCTTGAATCACGCACGAAACGCTTTTTTTAAACGTAGGTCGATTGTAGACAAAACTTTTTCTTACATTCTGTGTTTTTTATTTTGGATCTGTTTTTGGATCTATATACTATTGAGAGAGCTTTATATAGCTATTGCTCCATCAATAATGGCAATTTTAGTTATTAATAGCCATTCTATATTGCTTAAAGTGTTCAGTTACAAATATGAATGGTACCTAGAGACCAAGAGGTTACACCAAATAAATTGCCATTACTCAATGACTATTGGTCATAAAAGATCAAGAGACAAAAGGTTACACCAACTAAATTGCATTACTCAAATTAATGATCATTCAGTTATAAATAAGAATGGTTATAGAACCAAGAGGTTACACCAACTAAATACATCCACAAACACCTATTTAGTTTATTTAAATAAAATCTCAATATAATATGTAAAAAAAGGAAAGCATGTAATAACTTTAGAAAAAAGTGTGTAAAAGGAGAAGAAAGAAAAAAAAGGTTTGAGATTGCTTGACTAAACAACAACAAAGATATTAATAATTTTATGAGGTGACTGTTGTTAAGAGATCTATAAATATTAGGTGGTTTTGAGTTATATTTTTTTAGTAAGATGCAAAGATTTTACCTTTCATGTAATTTTTGAACTACCTATACCTCAATTTCTTTGTATATGTATCAAGTCATTCTTTGCTTACTATTAAAAAATAGATGTAGAAAGCAATCATATCTAAAGAAAGAAAGAAAGAAAAATTTGGAATGTTGTTAGAAATTTGGTTTATTAATGATCATTGTCCGCCACAGAATAGTTGATGATATGGTAAAACTATATTTTACAATCATCCATCTATGATGTGACATGACCTATGTCATGGCTTGTTTAATTTTTTTTATGTTTTGATTTTTTTGAATTCCTAGAGAGAGAAAATTTCTTTCTCTTATTCATTTAATATGTATAGCGATGTAGAAATTTGGATGTATTTGCATGGTCAGAAAAACATTGTTACCAATTAGCTCAAACTAGCATAATTCTAACATCATTTATAATATCTCATATCATGTTATCAAATACCTAAAAAAATAAATAATTATGAATAAACAACTTATTATTAGTACGAGCTCACAAAATTCTTGAGATCAAGCAAACAAATTTATAGTTATTAAGAGCTTAGAGTCACAGCTATCTACTTTGATTGAGTTGACGATGCTCTTTCCTTACTCAGCATCTTGTACAAATTATATAATGATAATTCATGAAATTTCATTCTCATTCAATTTCATTCGAAATTAGTTAAATCGTCAAAAATCATGTCAAAAAATTGTCGTCTCAACCAATTTTTTCAACTTTTGTTATATTTCCCCCTCTTTTTTTTGTATCTTAATTTCTTAATTTATGTTCTTTGAAGAAAATGAAATCTGCTCTTTCCAATATTATTTTGAAAAAAAGAAGAAAAGACTCATTACATAAGTAAGATAAATCCAACTTTATAAAAGATAATCAGGAATCATGTTGAAGATTGTAGGTCATGGCATCTCAATCTTTTTAATTAGTCTCAAGCTAGATAATTAATTTAGCTCTAGATTGGTTTATAAAAATTACTAAAGAAATTTGAGGAAAAAATCCTCCCCATAAGGGATGTTAAGTGTTACGCATGGTATATATAGTAAAATTGTCAATTTCGTTTCGGATTATATTTCGTTTTAGCTTATGAAATGAAATATTTCGATATTGAACCATTTCAGTGCTTTATTTGGAATATATATATATATATATAAAATTTATTCATAATTCATATTCTTCATAAATAATAAAATAACATAAAAATAAAGAGTTTGAGTTTTTGAGAGATACGATCATGCGACTGAAAGAAGAGAAGGGGTAGGATAACTATGAATTTTTTTTGACATTATATATATATATATATAAATTGTGATGCCCCTCCCAATAGTCCTACATTGGGAAATTAGGAATTGATTGTATGGTTTATAACCGGTTAAGGAAGATGGACAAGTACCAATTGGATCCTTTTTGGGCTGTGGTGGCTCAAATTGGTGTGAAGCTTGTCCGTCTTGCTTTCTTGTAAGGTATCAGAGTCATGCACCAGTCGGAAGTACAGGAGCTAAGTTCCACACAGGGCAAAGTGCTATATCCATGGGGGATGGGAGCCACCTCTTGAATATGTGGGGGCCACCTTTAGAATCCTGCCTGCCTAATGGTTGTGATCAATTGCCTCTGGCGACGAGGACATCGCCTCTGTAAGGGGGTAGATTGTGATGCCCCTCCCAATAGTCCCATATTGAAAAATTAGGAATTGATTGTATGGTTTATAACCAGTTAAGAAAGATGAACAAGTACCAATTGGATCCCTTTTTGGGCTGTGGTGGCCCAAGTTGGTGTGAACCTTGTCTGTTTTGCTTTCTTGTAACAAAACGGGTCTGTGGGCCCGAGTCGTTACAAAATGGTCCTGAAAGATTTAATAAACGACCGAAATATGCCAAAAAATCTTTCGAAACAAAACGTAGAGCTCATCTTTTCGGATAAGGACCGAAACGAAACGAAATCGATAACTTTCATATATATATATATATATATATATATATATATATATATATATATATATATATATATATATATATATATATATATATATATATAGTGCTTTGCAAATTCTACCTCTTAGTTTTTTTTTAAGGAAAAAAAAACTAATTTACCTTTTACTCAGCTTGAGCTTTTACTCCCTTAAAAACTTACCATGCCCAACACTTCTTACGTCAATTACAGAGTGATAAGGAGAAATAAACATTGTCATGCGCTATTGGAATCTACGCCTCCAAGGGTGGTCTTCCATGCCCTGACTGCGACCATAAAAAAAACAAGTAAATAAATGAAAGGAGTGAAAAAGATGAGAAAAAATTAAAGCACAAGCCACATAGGGATTTAGGAAGAGAGAGATCAGAGAGAGAGAGAGAAACAAGAAAGCAAATAAACTTGGCAAAGATAATTTAGGCAATGGAAACAAAAGCCCTTTCTCTGTCCCCTTTTTTTTTTTTTCCTTACTTTCTTCTTATTTCCTTAGTGGAAAGGCAGTCAGAGAAGTGCAGAAAAAAAGTTAAAAAAAGAAGAAATGTTTGGCCTGTGCCTTTCCCGCCATAAACCCTCCTCACTCCTGCCAAAAAATAAAACTCCACAATAGAAAAACCCACCAATAATACCAAGTATTTTATCTGTACAACCCATTCCTCATCATTTTCATTTTCTTTTGCCTCACTTCACTCCCTAATTTCCCTTCCTTTTTCTCTCTTTTGTCCTCTCTCTCCCCCCCCCCCCCCCCTCCCCTCCCTGCCACCCTCCCACTATAAATAGGCTCTGGAGGTTCGTTAGCCTCTCCCTGCCCTTCTTTCCCATCTTCTTCTAATCTCCAACCCACCCCTTAGAAAGACAAAGAGAGAGAGAGATATAGAGAGAGAGACAGAGAAGAAGGAAGAGAGAGAGAGAGAGAGAGAGGGATGGGGAGGAGAGAGCGGGGAGGTAGCAGGATGCCGGGGTGGCTTGGCGGACTGGTAGAGGAGAGCTTCTTTGTGGTGTGTGGGGCCCATGGGAACAGGAAGAAGAACGAGAAGAACATCTTTTGCCTCGACTGCTGCACCAGCATCTGCCCCCACTGCGCACCCTCCCACCCTTCCCACCCACTGCTACAGGTCTGCTAGCTCCTCTGGTTCTTTACCTTGTCCTTGTCGCTTGCTCTCTTCCTCCTTTTCTTAATTTTCTTCTCTTTTCTTTTTCTGTTTTCTTTTCTTTCATCGATCTCTTGCATAGATTTGGTTCAATTGTAGTTGGCTTGTTTCATTGTATTTGTTCTGGTTTTTGGCAATGGCACCAGTGGGTGCTCTTCGTTTCCTTAAAAAATAAGGCCTATAGTTGAGCTGTTGGATTGGATTTCTTCATTTGAATTGTGTTGTCTACCTTTCATTAATTTTGTTTCATGACCTCTAGCTTGAAAATAAATCTTCTTGTTGGACTCTCTCAAAGAAAGCCATATCATCAAGAATTGTCCGACGGTCCGTTCTGAAAATTTGGTAAAAGTAACAGTAATAGTAATAATAATAAAGGTGGCAGTTGTCATAAAAATAATAATCGTCCCGAAAGATATCACATGTTTCTGGAATGAAATTTCTTCTCTCATATTGTTCTTACGTTGGAAATTTGAGTTTTGAATCCTCTAATTAATGGGTTCCTTCTATTTTTCAGTTTTATTTTAAAAAAAAAACAAATCAAGAATTTTGTTTTGCTTTGCTTTGATTTGGTTTTCTTGACTATATAAATGGTCTCTATCTCTTGTGTTCTCTCTCTACATGCATTCTTTTATCTCTATCTCCCTCAACAATGTATTGTAGAGGGAGACAAGACATGAAGAGTGAGTAAATCTGTTGGAAAGGAGAGTGTATCAATGCTCTCTCAGGTAGAAATTCATAAGAATAATATTCTTTCTCTCAAGTACAATTTCATTTTTTTTTTTCTTTTTTAGATGATATCTTTGATGAGGCATTAGAATCTCTCATGTCTTAATCATTTCTTTAGGATTCCTTTTGTTTTTGAAATTTTTATTAAGGCTTGTTTGCTTGTCTGTGCTATGAAATTCTCTTCCAGATTTGATATCCTTGATGGATCTTTTCTTCCCTTCTATCATTTCCTCAATCATGGCATTCTTTATTTTCTTAATTTTATACTCTTTTATCCAACCAGCTTTGCTATCTATAGAATCTCATCATCCTTCAATAATTAGTTTCCATAGATTCACCTTATTTTTTGGGGGAAATTCTTATCTTTTTCTGGTCTATTTAACCATAATTGCTGAGCATCTAGGCTTTAATTACTTTTATTGGTGTAAATTCTTTCACCTCATAGCCAACACTAGCAAGCTTGATATTATTTACTCAATTAAAATTCAATATTTTGATTTTATTATTATTATTATTGAAAAAGACTAAGTTTGCAATTTTATCTTCCTTGAAGACCAAGAAAGTTTCAAAATCTTCATCTTTTCTCCACTTGAAATCAGTTTATCATTTTGCCCTCAAGCACATGGTCATCTTTTCCATGAGTACGGATGTCAGAGGGGCAAAAGTGTCTTTCTACCCCTTGTTGATCGATGACACTCTGTAGCTTTCTCTGCTAAGATTTCCTAAGAATCGTTTGATCAAAATACGGTAATAAGTATCCAATGACTCTCATTTCAACCAACCCAATTTAATTTACCTAATCAATTTGGTCACTTCTGGAAAGCAACATTAACCTAAATTTGATTAACTCAAACGAACTTAACTGTTAATTTTTGCATTTGAGAGAGAAGATCACTGAAGAAGCATTGCATGGTTCAAAATTATTAACTCTAATCTTTGATTAATTTAGGTGAGGCGGTACGTGTACAACGATGTCGTTCGATTAGATGATCTCGAGAAGCTCATTGACTGCTCCTATGTTCAGGTATTGCAATGGAAGATTAGAATTTTAAGTAGTTCTCAGATGCAAAATTTAAGCAGTAGTTTTTGTTCCAAGAGTTTGTGTTTTAATGCCTTTTGTTTTATGTTTTTTTGGCAGCCCTACACTATAAACAGTGCCAAAGTGGTATTCCTGAAGCCAAGGCCTCAGTCAAGGCCTTCCAAGGGCTCTGGAAATATTTGCCTGACCTGTGATAGAATCCTTCAAGAGCCCTTCCACTTCTGCTCCCTCTCATGCAAGGTAGGTACTCATTTTGTCTTGCACAAAATTGTTTTATATGGTCTCTTATATTGGAGAGTCAACTACTTGTCTTGATGGGATAGTAGTACTCTTCTCATCATAATTTATGACTAGAGCTTGCATACTAGTAGTAGTTATGACTGCAGGTCCAACTCCAAAGAAAGTCAGTCTGTCTATTATTATATATATGAAGAAGAAGAAGAAGAACTACATAATTTGTTGGGAAATTCATTTAGAAACTGAATGAGAAATTCTTTGAATTTAGGTGGATCATGTGCTGTTACAAGGCGAGGATTTATCAAGCATTCTGTTTAGGTTCGACAAGACGGATTTTTCGTTATCGCACTTTGAGAATTTTCGGATGGATAGCACCGATATGATCATGGATGATGGCCAGGTGACTCCAAGTTCAATCCTAGAAGATCCATTGCAGTACAAGGGCTGCTCAGGTTCAAGCAGCGGCGGCGGCGGCGGCAGGGGGAGTTCATCGGCGAGGCGCGAGGATTCTCATGAGGTGCCAAAGAAGAAGAAGGGTGGTGGTGGTGGTGGATTCTTCCCTAAGATAGTCCTTTCTTTGAGCAACAGGAGGAAGGGGGCTCCTCATAGATCTCCACTCTCCTGAATTCTAAATTTCTAGTTTAATTTCATGACAAAACATAACATATTAAAAAAAAAAAAAAAAAAAAAAAACAAAGGAAAGATCAAAGCCAGGTTGCTGTAGAACTAAGCTGTCTTTCTTGTCGTTAGGGTGTTCTGAGCTTTAGCACTGTGTTGAGGTCCTGTCCTGTCCTGTGTGATGGGTCTGAGAGCATTTCCATTGCTGACTAGGTGGCCACAGTAGACCACATTGGAGGCTCATGGTGGCTACCAATTTTGTATTGAGGTAATGGAATGCATACTACTTCTAAATCTACATATATATATTTATATTGATGCAAGCTGCGGCTTGTACTTGTTCTCTTTCCATACTTATTGTCTGTCTTTTGACCAACACTTCTTCCAAGCCAAGCTTGCATTTAAGCCTTTGGAGCATATGTGTATTGGGTAATATTATAAGCACTGAATGGTTTAATGTTAACTTCTTGTAGGGTAGGGGGGGGCTCTGAGATTTCTGGTCACCACTGCAAACCACTGTATATAGATGCTGCTGGCCAATATCACCTGGATAGATGTTATCTTTCTAACTGTGGGCAGCTTTTCTTTAACTTTATGGTTTTTTTCTTTCTTTTCTTCTCTGGGTAATATAAATTTCATTAAGGATGTAAAATAATATAATATTACACTACTTTTCATGTTAGATGGGTCTGGCAGGGTAGTTACGGGGGGACTGGAGGAGGCATGGCTCTCAATGTCTCCCCTCTTGATTCCACTGTGTAGCTTTCAACTGGATAAAGATATCAAATAATAATTGCAAATTGGGTAGATGGAAGGTGCAGCTTCTTGAGGTAGTATTTGATAGAAAAAATATTATCTATAGATAAATGTACGAGATAGAGTTTGTCTCCTAGCTATCTTAGGGATATCCTTTGGCTATCCCATTGATCATATCAAATGCAAAAAGGTAAATTCATAGGATAACTTTTTTTTACTCTTATTTGGAGGGATAACCAGCTATTCCTGCATTCTCTAGGGAATAAATTGAGGAGATATCCCATGGTTAACCATGGATTATCCCTTTGGTTAACTTTATTCCCAGCTATTCCTTATAGTTATGGCTTTTGAGGATAAGATGGGATATCCCCTCTTATCCCCTATTTCAAACACTACCTAAAAGAAAAATATAGGCAATACTTATATTTTTGTTACAAGTTTTCTTGGTTATCATGTGGTGTAAATTAAAGATTTTATCTAGGACAAAATCTGTTGCAATTTATGTTCTCTTGGACTCACTAATAATAATTGCAACACATTTTTGATAATCTTGTCTGTGACTTTAAAATCTAAAACTGGATTCTTTTAAGCACCATATCAATGAAAAAATATAAATTTCTAGGGTTTTAGAATGGTGCCACTTATCCATGGTGGTGCTTGAAGGCATGTTAAAATGCAGAGATGAGTACTAGCTTCTCTGTACCTATCTATCTTGTGATTCCATTAGTTTTAGAGCCCATTAAGACTGCATCTGAATGCATGTTTTATATGCCTACCATACTTGATGGTTCTTGACATAACATATAAATACACACCAAACTTGTACCTAGGAAACACAAACAAAATGATGGTCGGCTCAGTACGTCATAGCTTAGCTCAATGATAGACACTCTTGCCCTCTAGGTTAGAGATTGAGGGATTTAATTCTGAGAGGCATTGTCTTACAATTTTTGGCCCCTAATACAAAATCATGATTCATGTTTTCGTGAGCATGTTTGATCTAAGCAGGAGCTTAACTTAAGACCTAAATAGGAGGGGAGGGTAGGAGTGTGTGACTTTACCCTCCCCAAATCTCAAACAGTGATTAATTTTATGGCAAATTTATAAATTAGCCTTGGTAATTAATTAATATAGCATTAGTCCTACTAAATATGGACCCACACAATTATTACCATGTTAAATATTTCTAATTAGTTTTTGAATTGGGTATTTAAATGATCTAGGCTAGAATTGAATATATTTGCTTTGTCATTTTAAGGAAATTATGTCCATCCTTAAATATCTTTTATTTGATCTTGTACTTAACTTTCTTATTCTTCTCCTTATTACTTATTTGAAGGCTATGAATATATTCTTTTTTTAAAGCTAAGAGATTCATCCCCACTCTCCATCTCTCCCGGTATGTGTGCATAAAATAACATGAGATCTTGCACTTTGATTGCTTGACCTTTTCATAAGAAGGTCTAGCATATATTTTATCAAACGATTTTATTTCCTAATATATTGAATTTATAAGTTGCTCGGTATACTGCAAGTCTAATTGTAGGGCAAGCAAGCCAACTCTTTTTTAAGGCTTAAAGTTAGAATGCAAGTTACAAGACAAATTATAACTCATTTGGAGCTCAATTAAAGTTCTTTTGCTACTGCTCCATCTAGAACGAAATGAAAGTACAAATGCATGAACCCTTGACTGTACATCCGTTAACACCTTCATACTTTTCTAAGTCTCCTAGCTACTACTAATTCCTTGAAAACCCTTAACTCTTTCATAATTATTTCTTCATGCACTCCCTCTTTCGAGCAACCCTTATCATAACTTTTACTTTAATCTCCTTCTACCCTTCCACCTCAACGAGGAGTCAAGCTCTTCCATAACCACTACTCTTTTCCTTTCTCATTTCATCCTCTCACCGGCATCTTTTCTTCTTCCGTATCTCTTCCTTGTCTTTACTCTCTGTGATACCCTCCCAATAGTCCTACATCGAGAAATTAAAAGTTGATTGTATAGTTTATAATCAATTAAGAAAGATTGATAAGTACCAATTGGATCCTTTTTGGACTATGATGGCCTAAGTTGATGTGAACCTTATCCGTCTGGCTTTCTTGTAACGAAACGGGTTCGTGGGTGCTGCGGGCTCAGAGCCCGGATCGTTACAATATGGTATCAGAGCCACGCACCAGCCGAAAGTGCAGAAGCTAAGTGCCACACAAGACAAAGTGCTACATTGACGGAAGCCACCTTTTGAACCTGTGGGAGCCACAGAAGATGGCGGCCATAGGGCAAAGTGCTATATTGATGGAAGCCACCTCTTGAACCAGTGGAGGCCACCTATAGAATCCTGCCTGCCTGGTGGTTATGATTAATTGCCTCTGGCGATGAGGACGTCGCCTCTTTAAGGGAGGTAGATTGTGATACCCCTCTTAATAGTCTCATATCGAAAAATTGGAAGTTGATTGTATGGTTTATAACCAATTAAGGAAGATGAATAAATACCAATTGGATCCCTTTTGGGCTGTGATGGTCCAAGTTGGTATGTACCTTATTCATCTTGCTTTCTTGTAACGAAATGGGTTCGTGAATGTTGTGAGCTCAGGGCCCGAATCGTTATACTCTCAATCCACCTTACTCTCACGGGCAACAAGTTTTCGATAATGGCATGGCTCATACGATGAGTTAAGGAACTTGGCCTCGATGAGTTCTCCCTTTCCTTCCTCCATCTCCTTATGTTACTTCCCTCCTCTCCTTCCATTCTCCATCACTTCTTGCAGCTCAAATGTGTTGCTAACTTGAGATGGTGTAGCTCTATCTTAAACCTTCAAACCTCTAAATAAATCATGTAATATACCATATATTTTAATTATTTCTAGTAAGTTTACATACTTTTGCATGGATTGTTGATGGTAAATTTGGGATGCAATGATCTCTATCGAATCATGCGAGCTTTGAAGTTGCAAACATTTAATTCGCATGCAAGAGGAATGACGAGGTCATACAAAAATTAAATATCAAACATTTTTAATTCCGGTAACAAAATGACTTAAAATATAGCAGAAACAAAAGGAATATGCATCTCAGTAAGCTCACTGTTGTCTTACTTTCCGTCCAAAATACAAAGAAATTTTATATGAAAAATTTCTGAACTAATCCCTGGCTTGCATCACGTGAAGGTCTAGTCTACAAAGAGATAGATGGATACACGTTGAAAACAAAGGGTGCGTGCGAGAGAGAGAGAGAGAGAGAGAGATAGCAATAAATTCTCCGAGAATAGCGCCGTTTGAGTCGTTTTCAAAAAAGAAAGGGAGACGAGCTGGCTTTCACTGGTGAGCAATGACGCCTTTTTTTTTTTTAATTTTAATTTTTTTAAGGACTTTGGCCAATTGACCGCAAGACAACAACATTCCGAATTCCCAAACCCTACATAGCATTTGAGACCGCACCTTGTCGGTGTGGGCAGAGCCAAAAGTTTGCAAGCCGTGTCTTTGGTTCTCCATCCACACGACAAAACACCATTAATTAAACCATCCCTTTAATGGCTCAACTCAATAATAATAATAATAATAATAATAATAAGAAGACGAGCTCAAATAACAAAGTCCTATGTAGCTTAGTTAGTCCTATCCAAAGTGAGTATCATGGCATCCTAGTTGTAGAGTCTTTAACATTGAAACCAAATGAGTTGTGTTTTTCCTTCATCTCTACTGAAAAATGAAACGTTGCATGCTCTTGATATCCAAATGTTTAAAAAACTTTACAGCAGTGGATTGATTCCAATGATTGAAAATTTAAAATTCTTTCTGTTATATTCTTGTTCAGATTGAACTGTATCGATCGCAGAGATTCTCTATCTCATGCATGATGTCTACTTTCTCGATTCTTTCACTTACATCATTGAAGACAATTAGCTCATTATCAAAATTAATGAATGTATTTATTCTCGTAGATCCTCTGCCTCTAGAGCAAGCTAAAGAGTGGTTATTGGTAAGTCATGATGCTTGATCACCCAATGACTTAAGGCAAAATGAATGCTTTTACTTTTTTTTACAATGCTTCTGACTGTATATGAGAAATGCTGTAAATAATACAAAGCCGAAGGACACAAAAGCATTAGGTAAAATTTTGATAAAAAATAATAGTCTTAAACATATAAGATCGATGTTTAATTTTCAAAAAAGTATTAAAAATATAGTATATGCGCGTGTTAAAACTATTTATGATTGAATAATTATTTCATAGGTTATTCCTAACAAAATCCAGATAACTACTCTTCCTTGTTCCTTTCTAAGACTTGTTTGGAAACCATGAGGTTTATTTCATTTTATTCTGTTTCCAGGGTGTGGTTTATTCTATTCAACATTAAAAGCTAAAGCAGATGTTTATTCTCATCAAAAAATTGATTAGATTCTCAAGATCATGAAATGTAATATTAATTTGCGCATTGTTTCAAAAATAAAAGCTGAAAATTGTTTCACATAAAATATTTCCATGATTTGTAGTTAGGTCTTAATTTCTAGCTGTGAAAATGACCTCTTGTGATTTTAGTGCAATTCCTTGGTGACTTCGAGAAATTACCAGGGACTTGCTGGCTACTTCGAGAAATTAACTCCTCCAACGGTAACAATAATTTTTTTACTAGTTACCATTTCATCTCCCACTCTCTTTCTGAGAGGGGAACTCATGTGTCCGTACCTTGTTGTTTAATTGTATCGTAATATATTATCCAACAAAGTTTCAGAGCTATGCAGTCTCTCTTTTTTTAAAAAAAATAGAAATTTTTTGTTGTCACAAAAATATGTCAGCTTTTGGGACATGCTCGTGGTATCATCTGAGCTAAATGACACAGTATCGGCCCTCCTCCCTTAGACACACGTGCGAGCCCTGAAGAGAGATCCCACTTCAGGAAGCCCCACAAATTTACCTCTGAGTAAATGATGCGCTTTTTAGTGTATATTAATATAAAGACCCGGAACCGTCCGCCGATGAATCCGTTTTATATCATAAAAGCAAGACGGACAAGGTTCACACCAATTTGGACCACCATAGTACAAAACGGATCCTATTGGCATCTTGTCCTTACTTTACTACATATAAATCACTTATTTTTTTCTTTTCTACCCGATGTGAGATCTTTAAGAAGGGGCCTCACAATTAACTTCGATGAATCTGAGTTCTATCTCTCATAACATGTAGTTTGAAGTTGTATACTTTTTAAATTGAATGGTTTTGTTCATAATTTTAATGAAATTGATGGCAGACTTAGCCCAACTTGCTTCTGAGAAAAAAAAAAACAGAAGTACTTTGTGCATTTTAGTGCCAGGATTGATTTTGTGTGTGTGTGTGTGTTAGATAGACATGTAGCATCATTGAGCACTCAGAGAGAAATTCTATGCAAATTATGGCCAGGTTTTTTTTCCCATTATGATTATTACTTTATTTATGAAAGCATCGCATGGCACTTACCAAATGAGTTGATTTACTAATATTTTTAAGGAGTGCAACTGATTGAGAGATGATCACAAAACGGAAGACCTCTTCACTCCATAGTTTCAGAACACTATCTTTACTGCATCTCAATCACAATGAATAGTAGAGAGAGAAAAGATTAAAAAAACTCTCTATCAGCCTTTCATTCCTTTCTTTCTTTTTACATTGCACTGTCATTCTCATACTCGAATACATAATGGAACAAAGGAGAAAGAAAAGTTAATCTGGATGGATTCCAAGGATTCTGGAAACCAAATTAGTGGCTCCCTTTGGGCCTAACTCAAAGAATATAGGTTTAGATTGAGACCTAACAATTAGAAGGAGAAGTTAACCAACACTGCATTGCTACATGATAGTGTTATGTTATGCAACAGAAATTTTTAGTTGGATGGCTCTGGAAGAAAACCTTGAGATTTGTAAATAGTTATATATATATAAAGCCCTCAAAATCCAAGAAGACATAATGGAGAGAACAGAGAGTTCAAACAAAGTCTTCACTCTGTACTCATCTCCAATGGGGACTTTAATGACATTGTATGAACCTCCTTTAATTAAACTCTTCTTTTGGTAAGAAACCAAGAATTGCATCTTCCTTACATTGGTAGAACTCAAATCCATAGTAATAGTATTGTTGTTAAGATCTTCTGGAAAATAACAGATTAATTTAAAGCTTGATCCATCTTCCACAGCTTTTTTTAAGAACAAACCAATCCACGGTTTATTACTTTCTCAAAATATATATATATGTGAGTGATGACGCTCGATCACCCCTCCTGGACGCCAGAAACGGAGGCTCTTCCTCTTCACCGGATCGCCTGCAAAGAAGTCCCAGGACCGAAGAGGGTTCTCCGGTGGGACCCTCCGACGCCCAAGTTAGTGACAGAGGTCACAGCAGAGAAGGAGCTCGAGGGAGCTCTTGAGGAGGGAGAGATCTCAGAAGGATCAGATAGTTCCTTGAGAGTTAGGGCATCAAGTGCGTAAAAATGTGCGTTACCTGGTTCTCGAAGTGATTTACCCTTTTATAGGGGTTGACGCTGGCACGATCACGTGAGCTTTCGTGAAGTCAGAATGTCTGCTGAGCCCTTGCGTGAATCTGGGCTGGTTGGTGGGCTACGTCCCATCAGTTATTGGGTAGGTGGATCCTGTCCCATCACCAGTGTTGCCAGTGGGTTGCTGGATCTGGCACTGTCAGGCAGCGTGCGTCAGAGAGGTGGCGCCCTGAACTGATAGGGCCATGCTGGGGCTGATCTAGCAGGAACTGGGGTTTTTGGGGTTCTTGTAGGGGGAGGTCTCGATCAACCTCACCCTACTAGTTGTGCGCAACAACTCTGAGAGAGAGAGAGAGGCTGATTAGCACGAGGCATGCTAAGGCCGGTCCCCTGCTAGGACGCTTCCGTACTTAGAAAAAAAATAGCCTATACCTAGCCGGGTGACATTCATGCCTGGCTGGGGCAGGGCTTTAGGTGTCGACGGGTGTCAGTCTTCATGCCTGGCTGGTGCAGGGCTTTAGGTGCCGACGGGTGTCGGGCTTCATGCCTGGGAAGGTCTTGGCTGACTCGGCGGGACGGGAGTCGCCGGGGCCGAGTCGGGCCGACCTGGGATGGCCTTGGCCGACTCGGCGGGACAGGAGACGCCGGGGCCGAGTCGGGCCGGCCTGGGATGGCCTTGGCTGACTTGGCGGGACATGAGACGCCGGTGCCGAGTTGCTTGGAGAAGTAGGGGCCGCCTGGCGTGGAGACACCGGGGCCGGCTAGCTTGGAGACGTCGTGGCCGGCCAGCAATGTGCCGGGGCCGGCCAGCTTGGAGACGCCGTGGCCGAGTTGCCTGGAGACGTAGGGGCCGCCTGGCGTGGAGATGCCGGGGCGGCTAGCTTGGAGACGCCGTGGCCGGCCAGCAATGTGCCGGGGCCGGCCAGCTTGGAGACGCCGTGGCCGAGTTGCTTGGAGAAGTAGGGGCCGCCTGGCGTGGAGACGCCCGGGCCTGCTAGCTTGGAGACGCCGTGGCCGGCCAGCAATGTGCCGGGGCCGGTCAGCTTGGAGACGCCGTGGCCGAGTTTCCTGGAGAAGTAGGGGCCGCCTGGCATGGAGACGCCGGGCCGACTAGCTTGGAGACGCCGTGGCCGGCCAGCAATGTGCCGGGGCCGGCCAGCTTGGAGACGCCGTGGCCGGCCAGCAATGTGCCGGGGTCGGCCAGCTTGGGGAGGCCGACCTTTGGCGGGTGTCGGCCTTTGACGTGTCGGAGCTGACGCTGAGTCCGTCGCTGGAGTTAGAGTTTGGGCCTTTGGGGCCGTCGCTGGAGCTGGCATCAGAGTCTGGGCTTTTGGAGCCGTCCAAGAATTTCATTTTTCATGGGGTCAACTGGCCCCATCAAATGCCCCCCACACTCCTTGAGCTTGCGCGCCCCGCATCAGCTAAGCGAAAGGAGTGTAGGACTCTTACCTTTGTACCTTGCGCTGCCCGGGATGGACGTCCAAGTGGCGACTCAGCCGGGTACGGAGCCTTTAGGGTCTTAACCAACTCGGGGGCACCGCCGTGCCAGGGCCGAGTGGTGTCCCATGGGCCGCGATGCCAGTGAGCTCCTTTTGAACCAGCCTGGGGGTTTGTGTTCCGCCCAAGTGGTGACTCAGCCGGGTACGGAGCCTTTAGGGTCTTAACCAACTCGGGGGCACCGCCGTGCCAGGGCCGAGTGGTGTCCCATGGGCCGCGATGCCAGTGAGCTCCTTTTGAACCAGCCTGGGGGTTTGTGTTCCGCCCAAGTGGCGACTCAGCCGGGTACGGAGCCTTTAGGGTCTTAACCAACTCGGGGGCACCGCCGTGCCTGGGGCCGAGTGGTGTCCCGTGGGCCGCGATGCCAGTGAGCTCCTTTTGAGAGACTTGCGCAAGGGAAGACAAACTGTGTCGCCAGAAAGGACCTTTTTCTTTATTGCTTATGCTCTGGGGGTACATCATTGATAATATCGGCGGAGGTTGTCCGCATTCCAGGTGCGTGGAATGGGTTTCCCGTCAAGCTCTTTTAGTTTGTATGCCCCCCGGTGGAGCGCCTCGGCGACGCGGTAGGGGCCCTCCCAGTTGGGGGATAGCTTGCCCCCCTCGGTAGGCTTTGATACCTCGGCCTTTCGAAGCACCAAGTCTCCGCGGCGAAAAACCTTGGGACGAACCCGGGCGTTATAGTACTTAGCCGCTCGCTGGCGAAAGGTCGCCATGCGCAGTCTCGCTCTGTCATGCGCCTCGTCGATGAAGTCTAGGTTGGCCCGAATCAGCGCGGGGTTGTCTTCCTCACTGAAGGACTCCACCCGTGGACTGGGCAATCCGATCTCGACGGGGATGACGGCCTCGGATCCGAAGGAGAGGCTGAAAGGAGTTTCGCCCGTCGGGGCTCTGGGCGTTGTGTGGTAGGCCCATATCACACTGGGGAGCTCTTCTACCCAGCGTCCTTTGGAGCCGTCTAGGCGAGTCCTGAGCCCTCTGAGGATGGTGCGGTTCATGACCTCAGCCTCCCCGTTGGTCTGGGGGTGGCCGACGGAGGTGAATCGGTGGCGAATGCCTAGCTC
This sequence comes from Calamus simplicifolius, assembly GCA_900491605.1. Classification (NCBI taxonomy): domain Eukaryota; kingdom Viridiplantae; phylum Streptophyta; class Magnoliopsida; order Arecales; family Arecaceae; genus Calamus; species Calamus simplicifolius. Next base: position 1,269,827 of record UESW01004015.1, read on the forward strand.
CTCGCAGAAGGCTTTGAACGCCTCGTTGTTGAACTGGCGACCGTTGTCCGTGACGAGGGTGTGAGGCAAGCCAAACGGCATATGATCGACTTCCAGAAGAAAGCCTTAACTTTGCTCTCCGTGATTTGGCCAACGCCTCGACCTCGACCCACTTGGTGAAATAGTCGATGGCGACCAACAAGAATCTCCGCTGTCCTGAAGCTGGGGGGAATGGTCCAAGGATGTCCATTCCCCACTGGGCGAAGGGCCATGGAGCCGAGAGTGGGCTCAGCGGGGCAGGCGGCTGACGCTGGATGTGCGCGTGGCGCTGGCAGCCGTCGCACCTTTGAACTAGCTTGGCCGCGTCCTCCTTCATAGTGAGCCAGAAGTACCCCTGACGGAGAGCCTTCTGGGCCAAGGATCTGCCCCCCAGATGATTCCCGCAAATGCCCTCGTGGATTTCTCTGAGGATGTAGTCGGCATCGGCGGGGCCTACGCACTTAAGCAATGGGTAGGAGAATGACCTTCTGTATAGGCGCCCATCGAGGAGGATGAACTTGGAGGCCCTCCACTTGAGCAATCTGGCTTCGTTGCGGTCGTCAGGGAGGGTGCCGTCGGTGAGGTAGCGGACATAGGCGTCCATCCATGTAGGTTCCGGGGTGAGCGGGAGGACTTCCTCCCCGCCCTCTACACTGGGCCTTTCTAGATATTCGATGTAGGCGTCCCTTGTCAGGCCGTCGGCGGAGGTAGCCAGTCGAGAGAGGATGTCGGCCTTTGCGTTTTCGCTCCGGGGGATGTAACTGATGCTGAAGTAAGGCAGTGAGGAGGTCAAGAGTTGAACCTTTTTCAGATATTGCGCCATAACGGGGTCGCGCTTCATACTCTCCGTTGATTTGCCCAGAGACGAGTTGCGAGTCCGTGTAGGCTCTGAGGTGCTTTGCTCCAACCTCCTGGGCTAATCTTAACCCGGCCAGGAGGGCTTCGTACTCCGCCTGGTTGTTGGTGGCTTCAAAAAGAAATCTCAGGGCGCATTCGGTTCTTTCTCCTTCCGGCCCGGCAAGAATGAGGCCGGCGCCACTCCCTTGAGAATTCGATGCGCCGTCCACATGGAGGATCCAGGTCTTTCCATCACCCTCGGCTCGGGCTTGGGCTGCTCCCCGGGACCTCCTTGGGATCCTCTTCCGCCCAAGTGCACTCGACCAGGAAGTCGGCCAGGACCTGGGACTTCAAGGCCGTCGTGCCTGGAAAGAGATGTCGAATTCCCCCAGCTTGATGGCCCATTTGGCGAGTCGACCCGAAGTATCCGGACGGGCCAGGATGGCTCGGAGAGGTTGGTCCGTGAGCACCACGATAGGATGGGCTTGGAAATACGGCGAAGACGCCGGGCAGAAACTATCAAGGCGAAAATGACTTTCTCTGTTTTGGAATACCTGACCTCGGCGTCGTGCAGGACCTTGCTCACGTAGTAGACTGGCCTTTGGGTTCCGTCAGCGTCAGGCGCACCAGGACTGAGCTGACGGCTTCTGAGGAGGCGGCTAAGTAAAGGAAAAGACTCTCCCCGTCTCTCGGCTTGGAGAGGAGCGGTGGGGAGGACAGGAATGCCTTTAAGCCGTCGAAAGCTTCCTGGCAGTCGTCCGTCCATGTGAAACCGTTCACCTTCCGCAGGGCCTTGAAGAAAGGCAAGCACCTCTCTGCCGATCTAGAGAGGAAACGACTCAGCGCCGCTACCCTTCCAGTTAGCCGTTGCACTTCCTTCTTGTTGGACGGCGGCCTCATGTCAAGTATGGCGCTGATCTTCTCTGGGTTCGCCTCGATTCCGCGCTGGGTCACCATAAAGCCCAGAAATTTACCTGCCGTGACCCCAAAAGCGCACTTCTTAGGGTTCAGCTTGACTTGGAAGCGACGGAGGTTGTTAAAAGTTTCTTCCAGGTCGGAGATGTGGTCGGCGGCACGGGTGCTCTTCGTCAGCATGTCGTCCACATAGACTTCCATGTTCCGGCCGAGCTGGTCATGGAACACCTTGTTCATCAGCCGCTGATAGGTCGCTCCCGCATTCTTGAGGCCGAAAGGCATCACCTTGTAACAGTAAATGCCTTTCTCTGTCACGAAGGAGGTGTGCTCCTCGTCGCTGGGGTCCATCCTTATCTGGTTGTATCCGGAGAAGGCGTCCATGAAGCTGAGAAGCTCGTGACCAGAGGTGGAATCGACCAGCTGGTCAATTCTTGGCAAGGGGAAGCTGTCCTTTGGGCACGCCTTGTTGAGGTCAGTGAAGTCTATGCATATCCTCCAGCTCCCGTTTGCCTTGCGCACCATGACTACGTTGGCCAGCCAGCTTGGGTAATGCGCCTCCCGGATGTGGCCGGCGCTGATCAACTTGTGACTTCTTCATCAATCGCCCTTTGTCGGTCGGGGGCAAAGCTCCTCTTCTTTTGACGGATTGGACGGTGGTGCGGGTCGATGTTAAGTTTGTGGGTGATGACCTTCGGAGAAATGCCGGGCATGTCGGACGCTGACCAGGCGAATACGTCCGAGTTAGCCCGCAGGAAAGCTAAGAGGCGCTCCCGGTCCTCCAAGGGAAGGAGTCCGCCCACACGGACGGTCCTTGCTGGGTCATCGCTGAGAGGGAAAGTCAGGAGGTGCTCGGCGGGCTCCCCTCCTTTGGCGGAATCTCTAGGGTCAGACGCCTCCAGGGCCGGGTCGGCCTCCAGAGGGCTCGACGCCGCATGGTAGCAAGGTAAGACCGGGCTTATCTCCCCACGCATTTCTCCAACTCCCTCGCTGGTGGGGAACTGCACCAATAGATCGGGTGGAGATAACCGCATCCAAAAGATTCAGGCCGGGACGCCCAAGAATGGCGTTGTATGCCAAAGGGACCCTCACAACCAGGAATTTCATGATCACGGTGCTTTGGCATGGCGGGGTTCCGGCCGTCACGGGCAAGGATATTTTGCCCTCGACCCTCACAGAATCTCCGTGAATCCAACTAGCGGGGTGGCCACGGGCTGAAGGGAGTCAACAGATAAACCCATTCGAACAAAGGCGTCGTAAGTAAGGATGTCAGCTGAGCTGCCACTATCAACTAAAATCCTTTTTACAGGGTGTTTGGCGATCGTCATAGCGACGACTATGCCTTCATTATTTACATTTTTCATTACAGCAGTCTTCCCTCGGGCATTACATTATTCAGAGCATCCTCCCCCCTCGGCCGCTTGGACGCAGAGGCTGACCCCCAGGACACCATCCCGACGGTCCGCTCCGTGGGAGTGTTGTCGACGGCGGCTTGAGCTGGTGGAGGCCCATGATGGCCGGCAGCGGCTGTGGCGTCTTCTGGACGTACTTGCCGAGGTAGCCCCGTTGGATGAGCTCTTCGATAGCCCGCTTCAAACTGTAGCAGTTGTCGGTGTCGTGGCCGTAGTCCCGATGGAATCGACAGTAGCGGCTTCTGTCGCGGGACACACCCTTCTTCATGGGGGAGGACGTTGGAGGTAGGGCTCGCCCTCGATCTCCATCAGGATGTGGGATCGAGGGGCAAGGAGAGGAGTGAGCTTACCCTCGTCGGGGACAGGGCTCCGGCGCCGGTTGTCGGACCGGCGAGGGGGTCGGATCGGCGATGGCGAGGAGGTCCGCTCGGCTCAGGGCGAGCGGATTTGTGGCTGGAGCCCTTCGAAGACTCCCGCGGGTGAGGTCGGCTTCATCTGCCCGGATGTACTTCTGGGCCCGGAGGAGGAGGTCGGAGTAGGAGCTCGGGGGCTTCTTGTCCAAGGAGAAGGTGAAGCGGGACGGAAGGAGTCCCCGCTTCAGCGCCAGGGTGGCCACCGCATCATCGAGATGGTAGACCTCGAGGGCGGCGGTTTTGAATCGGGACACAAAGTCCCGCAAGGACTCTCCTTCCTTCTGGCGGACGGAGAAGAGGCTGTCCGCCACCCTTGGGATCCGGCGGCAGGCGTCAAAGTGGGCCAGGAATGCCCTCTCCAGCTCCCGGAAGGAGTCTATGCTGTGGGGGACAGGCATGAATGCCACGCACGGGTGGCCTTCCGCAGGGTTGCAGGGAAGGCCTTGCAGAGAAGGGCATCTGAGGCGCCCTGGACTTGCATCATGGCCTTGTAGCTCTCGAGGTGGTCGAGAGGTCGGTCGTACCATCGTATGGGTCCACCTGGGGGAAGCGGAACCTGGAGGGGACTGGTTCCTCCAGGATGCGCGAGTGTAGGAGGACGAGTGTCGAACTCTTCCTCCGGCTGGTGGTTTATCTTCCTGGCGAGCTCGTCGAGGCGCGGTTATACTCCTCCAGGCGTTCCTCGCCTGGCGGTTGATCGTCGAGGCCCTCCGGGATGGCTCGGAGGAAGAAGAAGAAGAGGAGGCGGAAGATGGAGACGGAAGTCGGGACTTCCGCTTGGTTCCTCATGATGATGTGGCTTGGGAGGAAGCTCGCTGGGGCAGTGGCCAGAGGACCGTGGCCGCTTGGAGGGCTCACGGCGAGGCTTCCTGGGGGAAGCTCGACGTCGGCCGGTCCCCACCGAGGGGAGCCTCCCCTCGCCGACATCTGGCTTGGGGGGAGCAGTCTGGTGCTGGGTGGCCACGGACTGCTGCTGCTGGAGTCCGTGGACCATGGCAGTGAGATTCTGAACTTGCTGGGAGAGGGTTGCCAGCTGCTCCACCGTCTGGACAGCGGCGTCCGGCGGCGGGCTGGCAACGGAAGGCTGGTAGCGGGGGGATTGGCCTCCTGTCCAGCTGGCGGGATGAGCCCAGCCGGACAGCTGACAGAGGCATCCCGAGCTTGCGTCACCACCATGGCTTCTGGGAGAAAAGAGGGGACGACGGATGTAGCTCCGGGAGATCGTTCGCTACTTTTTCTTAGCGCCCCCCTTCCTGGCGCGCCAATCTGATGATGCTCGATCACCCCTCCTGGACGCCGGGAACGGAGGCTCTTCTTCTTCACCGGATCGCCTGCAAAGAAGTCCCAAGACCGGAGAGGGTTCTCCGGTGGGACCCTCCGACGCCCAAGTTAGTGACAGAGGTCACAGCAGAGAAGGAGCTCGAGAGAGCTCTTGAGGAGGGAGATCTCAGAAGGATCAGGTAGTTCCTTTGAGAGTTAGGGCATCAAGTGCGTAAAATGTGCGTTACCTGGTTCTCGACGTGATTTACCCTTTTATAGGGGTTGACGCTGGCACGATCACGTGGGCTTTCGTGAAGTCAGAATGTCTGCTGAGCCCTTGCATGAATCTGGGCTGGTTGGTGGGCTATGTCCCATCAGTTGTTGGAACTGATGGGTAGGTGGGTCCTGTCCCATCACCAGTGTTGCCAGTAGGTTGCTGGATCTGGCGCTGTCAGACAGCGTGCGTCAGAGAGGTGGCGCCCTGAACTGATAGGGCCATGCTGGGGCTGATCTAGTAGGAACTGGGGTTTTTGGGGTTCCTGTAGGGGGAGGTCTCGATCAACCTCACCCTACTAGTTGTGCGCAACAACTCTGAGAGAGAGAGAGAGGCTGACTTAGCACGAGGCATGCTAAGGCCGGTCCCCTGCTAGGACGCTTCCGTACTTAGAAAAAAAATAGCCTATACCTCGCGGGTGATATTCATGCCTGGCTGAGGCAGGGCTTTAGGTGTCGACGGGTGTCAATCTTCATGCCTGGCTGGTGCAGGGCTTTAGGTGCCGACGGGTGTCGGGCTTCATGCCTGGGAAGGTCTTGGCTGACTCGGCGGGACGGGAGTCGCCGGGGCCGAATCGGGCCGGCCTGGGAAGGCCTTGGCCGACTCGGCGGGACAGGAGACGCTGGGGCCGAGTCGGGCCGGCCTGGGATGGCCTTGGCCGACTCGACGGGACAGGAGACGCCGGGGCCGAGTCGGGCCGGCCTGGGATGGCCTTGGCCGACTCGGCGGGACAGGAGACGCCGGGGCCGAGTCGGACCGGCCTGGGATGGCCTTGGCCGACTTGGCGGGACATGAGACGCCGGTGCCGAGTTGCCTGGAGAATTAGGGGCCGCCTGGCGTGGAGACGCCGGGGCCGGCTAGCTTGGAGACGCCGTGGCCGGCCAGCAATGTGCCGGGGCTGGCCAGCTTGGAGATGCCGTGGCCGAGTTGCCTGAAGAAGTAGGGGCCGCCTGGCGTGAAGACGCCGGGGCCGGCTAGCTTGGAGACGCCATGGCCGGCCAGCAATGTGCCGGAGCCGGCCAGCTTGGAGACGCCGTGGCCGAGTTGCCTAGAGAAGTAGGGGCCGCCTGGCGTGGAGACGCCGGGGTCGGCTAGCTTGGAGACGCCGTGGCCGGCCAGCAATGTACCGGGGCCGGCCAGCTTGGAGACGCCGTGGCCGAGTTGCCTGGAGAAGTAGGGGCCGCCTGGCGTGGAGACGCCGGGGCCGACTAGCTTGGAGACACCGTGGCCGGCCAGCAATGTGCCGGAGCCGGCCAGCTTGAAGACGCCGTGGCCGGCCAGCAATGTGCCGGGGCCGGCCAGCTTGGGGAGGCCGGCCTTTGGCGGGTGTCGACCTTTGATGTGTCGGAGCTGACGTTGAGTCCGTCGCTGGAGTTAGAGTTTGGGCCTTTGGGCCGTCGCTGGAGCTGGCGTCAGAGTCTGGGCCTTTGGGGCCGTCCAAGAATTTTATTTTTCATGGGGTCAACTGGCCCCATCAGTGAGTAAAAGTAGCTTCAAATGCCAGCATATATCATCAAGACATGGTGATCATGAGGAACATCTTTGTGGTATCTATCCTTAATCCAAGGCACAAAAATTACATGGTCACATTCAATTTATAAAAATCTCACTTGCAAGAAATTAGCAGCAAATTTAACATCCTCGCAAGCACCTCAAATACAGCCATAGAAAATAGGGAGTTGGCTACGATCAGAATGGGGCCACTGGAATCTCAAATAATAAAACTAACTTAATTGTATCTCAATCCAAAAAGAGCCATATTACGTTTCATAAAATGCCATCATTGAACCTTTAGATTTAAAAAAGTCTGTGCTGGTAGATGCTTAATCTCATATTTATTGTGTATTAAAAAAATTAAATACTTATGCAAGATTAAAAAGCTCAAATAATATCTTTTTATGTGAGATTTTTAATTATTACAAATAATATCTAAATGAATCTAATACATGGCCTATCTAAAGCAAGGGACATTATAGTTATGCTTCATATATTTATAATTATGCATTTATATAAGATTAAAGAAGTACTCAAATAATATTTTTTTATGAGGTTGCAAATTGTTAAAGAAACAACTTTAATATAGAGAACATATAAGAAAATATAATGAGCCATTTGATTGATTGTCCATACATAGCATAAATCAAAAGAATTGCTAAATACATATAAGAATATTCATTTATTGTTGCATGAGTTGTCATCTGTCTAAACTTTAAATATCAAATCAAATAGTTAAGTAGGTAGAGGTGAGAACTTTATTTCCGTTGCTATTAAGAATTTATTAGGTAAAATTCTTCACAAGATTGGACTTTATATTAAGAGTGAAATATACCATCATACATTAATCGAAAGAATGTACAATATGAGGATTGGTGATCTCTTATATTTTTTAGCATTGTATATGATGAAGCCATATGGTGCTAATATATTTAAGGTAGAGTTTGATTCATAAAAAGCTATCCTGGATAAGTGTACAGAATGACATTTATCCAAGGAATAGCTCAATGGATAACCATCTTTTTAAAATAACAGCTTTTCCATCAAGGAATAACTCTAGTTATTCATGGATCCCTAGGGAATAAGTTCAGGGGATAACCCATTATTTCCTCTAGTTAAACTTTTTTAGAACTATCCCTTCTAGTTATAGCTTTTAGGAATAAAGAAGAATATCCCTTCGGATATCCCTTTTATCTCCCATATCAAATATAGCCTAAAAGAATACTTATTTTTAAATTATAAAATTATAAAATTATAATTTTAGAGAAAAAAGAAAGAAAAAAAAGAAGGTATACTATGATCCTTAAGCATATGCTTATAATTCATGTTGGCCTTTAAACTTTCAATTATTTAGTTTAATCCTTCGTGATTTTAGAATATTACATTTATGATGTTTTGCTATATAAAATTGAGTAAAGTTGATAGAATAATTGGTGTATCAATTGTTCCAACCAGCATGGTATAAGCTAGCTAAATATTGTAGCCTTTTTTATATATATTTTTGTGAGTTATCAAAAGAATAATAAAAAAAAGATATAAAAAAAGAAGAAGTAAACAACAATATTGATTGCCTTGATGGAATCAAAATCAGAAAGTAACTTCTTTTCCTTCCATTATTCTATAAATGCACTGTAGTACAACAATAAATTTAATAAAATAGCATAATAGGTAATTAATTAAATCAATTCAGAGGTAGATTAGGAATTAATTATCAAAAGAAGATTTGAGTGTAAAAGTGAATTTTGAGTGATAGTTTAAGGATTTAAAAAAAAAAAGAGGAGAGGAGAGGCAACCTAGCCGACCTCCAATTGAAAAATCTGCCAGCAGCTCTACCCATCTCCGTCAAGGGACTAAAAGGTTTTCCCACAGAAGAACGAGTCGCCCAACGCATCTCAAAAGCAGCGGGTACTGCTCGAAGGCAATTAATGGAACGAGCATTCCAAGGAAGGCATCCAGTCGCCTTTGAGGTTTATATATCAGAGTAGAAGGATGGATGGATGGATGGATGGACGGCCGTGAGTCGATGGTCCTCCTCGCCCTCCCTTCAAGGTGGAAGGGAGTTCGAGGAAGCCTACCAACGTAGTACCGTGGGCTGACTGCAGCCTCCGTCGTGTTTTCGTCATCGCCTGAGAAGAGGGCCAGCCATCTCTCCGCCACGCTTCGCACTGCTTGGATGCATACGTTGCCGCCTTGGGTTTGATCACGCCGCCGGCGTCCGGCGTGCCAAAACCTGACGTTAATAAAAAAAATTACAATCGAAATTACTGCGTAAATCTTGAGGAGGAGTTTGGTTTTCGTTGGGAATATGGCGTTGGGTAGGAAAAAAGACCGTCAGGCATCCGTAATTTTTTGTTTTTAAATGGTGAGCTAGACGGTCAATTATGCGGTCGATATGCGCTACACTGAGCAAGCCTTTTTTCACACATCATTCATAATTGGATGGACCCATATTTCTAATATGGACACTAAGCCTTTTAAAATTATATTTAAAAAATATTATTAAATAATTAATTTGATAAAAATATTGTAACAATTCATGTTTTTATTTAGAAAGATTATTCAAAAAATTATTCTTTAAAGTCTTTATTTTATATAAATATATAGATAAATATATTAAATATATTGTTACGGGACTAAACACATATTAGCATTAGCTGTCATATATATTTTTTCTATTTAAGCTCTAACATCCTCATTAGATTAAAAAGTTTAAATTCAAAATCAAATCCAATCCAATTATAAACATCATAAGCCTATATGTAGTATCTTATAGTTTTACAAAGGTTATAATTGGGTTGGCTTTGATATCGGTTTAAATCACTCAAGACCTCCTTACTTGAAAAGCTAGCAAAGAAAGTATTATTCGAGTTCTTTGATCCTAAATAAATATTCAAGGTCTATAAATTATATAATTAAGATGAGGCTAAACATATGCCAACATAAGTTTTCATGTATTTCTATTTAAGCCGTAACATCCTTGTGAAACTAGGGTCTAAATCTAAATCAATTTAAATCTATTCACAAGTATATAGAGCCTAACTATAGTTTCCTCTAATCCTCATATAATCCTTGTAGGCTATGGGTACGTTAGGGCCACTCAATCATTTATAACAACCGAGGACCTTACTCAAATATGTTAATCAAGAATGTATTATTTGAGCTTCTTAATCTTAGATTAGATTCTAATATCATTTATAATAAAGACTATACCTAAAAAGCCAATAAAAAAAAGTACTATTTAAGCTTCTTAATTCTGTGCAAGTATTTGAGATCGTCTCAGTATATAGCCGACTAAATAAACGCCAACATAAGCTCTCACAAATATAGTGATACTATAAATATTTCGAGTAAAAAGATATGTATCATGATAAACAATGTCTATAATATAGATTTTTTAGTTGCTACATCTTTATAGCCAAAAATCTACATATTATTTTTTTTAAAATGATTATTTTTGCTACTACAAATGCAAACTACTTTTATAAACAAATATGATTGTCTATTCTAAAAACAACTATAGATAAATTCGTGATTTTTAGTAAGGGTGCACTCAATTATGATCCTTGTGCAAGACATATTCAACAATGACTGAGAGAATGAACCTCTTCATTTTAACTTTAACTATGAGAAGATCCAGATTTTTTTTTGTTCACTTTGATCTCACACAACAAAATTACACTCGCATTAATAAGGTGAGCTCCTATTTGAAAGTTTGTAAAATATATGACAAAACAGGAATATATATATATATAGAAAGAGAGAGAGAGAGAGAGCCAGATTTGGTTACATTCAAATGTAATAAAGTCAAAAATTCAGTCACTTCTTTTATCGTTAGATTTACATAGATCTTGAAGTCACCTCACTTTTCTACCTTTTTATCTCTAAAATTCATGAATTGTATGTATCTAAAGGTAGAGAAGATGACCAGCTCTATGCTTAGTTGCATTCAAATATAACAAATTTAATGTGCATTCTCTCTCTTTTATATATATGTGTGTCTCTCTCTCTCTGTGTATGTATGTATGTATATAATGTATGTATGTATATATGCATGTGTGTGTATGTGTATATATATATGTATGTATGTATGTATGTATGTATATGTATAACAACAAAAAGTTTTAATCCTAAAATAATTAAAAAACCTTAATTTCAAACTAATTAGGATTGGCTACATAAATTCTTTTCTCTCCTTTTTGCTTAGTTTTGAGTCCTATTTTTTTGCAAAATGTAAAATTTTTTAATCTTTTAATCTCTCTCTCTATATATATATATATATATATATATATATATATCGCATACATGGCTTCAACTATCATGCTTTTTGTGATTTTTTCAAAAATAAAACCTTAGTCTCTACCATCTAACCCTGCTATACAATACCCCTAGGCCCTTATGCCTTTATACAGTGCCCTTGGAGTTGGAATTATTTACTACATTATGCATAAAAAGCCCAAAGCATCATAAAATTTGCTCGCTCTATATATATATATATATATATATATATATATATATATATGTATGTATGTATGTGTATATGTATGTATGTATGTATATGTATATATATATAGAGGGAGAGAGTTAAATGTATGCATGAATACTATATGTTTAACTTATCAATTTTATATGTATAGAAGGAAAACCTAAAAGTTTTGGTCACAACATGCTATAGGTCATGACCATTTAATGGATGCTAGTGTAGTCAATATCGTAGTGCAATAGGTTTAAAATTGAGTTGCTTTTTTCTAATAAATGCCAAGACAAACATAGATTACATGAAATCACAAATCAATACTTGTAGAGAGGACATGAGAATATTGAAAGATGAAAAATAGACTACTTTAGGCACCATATAAAGAGTTTAGACCTATAGGTCCTTCAAGAATTGCTCAATAATATCCTTGTCTTTTTTCCTTTCTATCTCTCCTTTTTGTTAGGTAATAGTTAGAGGTATATTTCTTAGATTGCTATCTAAGATGAGAAGCCATCCAACCTTAAATTATAAGAGGTACCATTTAAATTATTTTAGAGTTAGATGCTTGAACATCTAGAACATAAAAGGTTTTGAGCAAACAAATAAGATGAGAGTTACATTTAAGTTACTTGTATTTGATAGTTCCTTATGCAAGTCCTTTATGATACTATAAAAAATCAAGTCCTTTATATTCTATGCATCGTAATATTGCGACGCAATTGAGTCGCAATATTGCGACGCAATTTATCGCAATATTGCAATGCAATAGGGAGTCGCTAATGCGTCTAAATTGACGACTTCGATTAGTTAAAATAGTGACGTATTTTTTTTGCATCGCTAGGCATCGCTAAATAGCGACGCAATTGCGATGGATTTCTGTTGCAACGAGGTTCACAGCGACGCCTAAATTGCATCGCTATGCATCGCTAAATAGAAATGCATCGCTAAATCTATTTAGCAATGCATTAGTGATATTTTGGCGTCGCTAAATTTGATTTTTCTTGTAGTGCACTATTGCAATTTTAATAAAAACCAAATGGTTAACATTTGGGTGTGAGATTGATTCAAAAATTGGTCACTTCTAGAGTTAGGTATTCTTAAATCTACTCCAACATTATGAAAATTTTTATAACATAGTCCCATGATTTTTTTTCTTCTATCCATCACTTAACGTTAAAATTTGGCCCCAAAAATGATTAAATTTACTAAAAGGTGGCTTTAAATAAACTCTTCTTATTTTAGTTTTAACACTAAGTGACAACCTAATTATTGTAATCATTTATAAGCTAAAACCAGTCTTAAGCTAACTATCTAAGAAAGGCTTGCTTGACTCTAATGCTTTAAATTTGACTTTTACTCTCTAGTGTTAGCCTCAATGACTAAATCATACTCTTGACACTTTCATCATTGCTCTAGACACAATTTAATAATATAATTTAATTTAATGATTTAAGAATATTAAAATTTAAAGAGATAAAAAAGTTCTATAAGTTTGACCAAGTATTGACCAGAGTCTTATATATTATATTTTAAGATAGTTTTCTGATAGTTTATTTTCTCTTTATTTCTAAGTTAAATTAATTTTCTAAACTTTTTATCCAAAGTGAAAATATACTAACTCAACATTTGCTAAATCATAATCTCTTGGAATTCTCTAAATTTTTTCAAAATAGAGAGTTAACTTTTTATTCTTCAAAAAATTAATTTTTATATTATTTTTTATTGAATTCAAATGAAGATATTCTCTTATTTCTATAATATTTACTTAAATAATTTTAAATAAAAGTAAGACAAAAGAGAGTGGATGTGAATTACAAAAGCTCACATAACACTTAGGACAAGCTCTCATCCAAAATCAAATCGAATCGGTCTAAACCACTTCCATCCAAAATTAGTTCGAATTGGCAGTTTGTCACTGTTGGACCAGTTAGGTTTAGTTCAAGGTCCAAACCAAACTAATAGGCCAAAATATATTGATTTTCAGTTGGTTCGATTGGTTTAGGCCTAATCGATTGGTTCGGTATGATACAACTTACCTTAGTATAAAGCATGGTTGACTTGTATTATATATTGAGTCCAAGGCATCAGAGTAAGGATATTCATATTTATATTAACAAGGGATTATTGTCTATATCCTTAAATCATAGCTTCAACATATTTCCTAATCTTGTCTCATTGAATCTCCCACAACTTCAAATATCCCTTGCTTGCTTATGTATTAGCTATCATTGAAGTATAAAGAGTTATGTTGATTCCTTGCTATTTACTACTAGGAGTCTCGAAAGATATACCTTAGTAGAACTGTTTCATTGCAATTAGCAAATATATGCTTTTTTAAGAAAAAAATAATAAGCACATGCTATAGTTAACAAAGTTATATATGTATTATGTATGCATATGTGTGCATATAATATGAATGAACTTAAAAACAATTAGTTCTTTGATACATGGATGACTTTCTCGGTACCTATCCCACTCCAAAATGGTTTATCCAACAAGGAATGGCCCTCCTGTAACACCCCTGGAGCTTTCCAGCTCCTAAGAACAATTTTTGTTGGTTCTCTGACAAGAAAATCTGTCATAATCTTAAGCAAACATACCTCATGCATGCATCTCTAGTTTGAGTTATTTATAGGCAGGGTCTTGTCATGTTTTTTAACTTTTAACCAATGACAAGACTTTATACATATCTATGCCTTGCTCCATAAACACTAACATAATGCTTGGATGGAGAAAAAAGTAGGAAGAAAATAAAATAAAAGAAAAAAATAAGAGGAAATTAAAATTTACTTTGTTTGGATGAAAGAAAAAAATCGAAGAAAGAGAAAATGGGAGAAAAAAGTGATGGGTCTTATCTAAAATTTTTTCTTCGAAATTGAAGAGATTTCAGAAAGAAAACCCAAGGATTCTCTTTCTTTTTTTTTTTTTTCATTTCGATATTGATCCTTTCAAAGAAAAAATATTAGGCAATTGATAAAAGTATGTAAGCATTTGTAATAAGGGCATTATTATCATTATAAATTATCAACTTTTTTTTATTATTTTTCTTCCACTTATCCAAACATAATAAGAAAAATATTTTCTATCCACTTTTTTCTTTTCTTCATTTTTTCTTTCTTTATTTTCTTTCCTTTCTACTTTTCTCTCCATCCAAACAGAGCATAATGCACAAACCCATAACTAAAACTTCGGTCCCAATCGAAATCAAATACCAAAAGTAATTTTTTTGATTAACATTCTTTTGATTGCATCATAATAAACTGCAGACAGAAGTGGTTCTTTTTTCATATCATTAGCATTAAGATGTTCAACTCTGGACTAGTTCTAAAATCTCTGCAAGCCATGGCATTTCTAACTAATTAAAGTGATTGCATGCAGTTACATATAATGCAACTAATTGGGTGATTACATATAGAGGGAAAGCATGTCTCAAAGAATAATTTTGTCTTCACTTTGATGGCTAATGCTGGCGGCCAAAAAGTTCTTGCATTGTTGAGACATGATATGTGAGGCAGTGCATGCCATGGGCTTCCCCCTACTAGTAGCCCAATAGGTAGATGGCTTGCAGCATCAGTGGTGTCCTTGGACTGTTACAATGACAAGTCTTGTCATGCATCGCTTAAGCTCATAACATCATGGGTCGCCATGCAGCCAAGAGTGGGATCCACACCTTACCTTGGTCCATAATGCTGTGACTGTTAGTTCTCATACTTTATATCAAATCACAACTTTACGGTGTCCAAAATTTAATGCTGAAAGATCTGAACGAGGCCCACTTTCATTCACCCAGATGCTATATTAAAGTTTGAAACCGTTGGAACGATGTTAGATCATTGTCAGAAAAGATTCATGTGGTTTCATGGCCGTTTCAGAAAGCACCACTTAGATTCATGCTTGAAGTTAGTCTTATCAATACGATTGCCTATATAGTTATGTTAATTAAATCATATTTAATTAGTTTGCACTTTGTACCTTTTTTTTAAAATAAGGAATAAGGATAGCAAACCTCTTTTTCATAGCTCATAAAAAAATACGCAGATGGGTCCCATAAATATCTTTGTTCATGATTTTTTTTTAATGATCATTACTAACTCTTTTGAGCTTCAGCAGTGAATTATGTATGGCCCACTGTGACTTATATACGGCTCATGATTGTCAGAGCATTGCTATATGATTGCAATAAGAACAAGAATCTAACATCATCTCTATTTAGACGTTTTAATGCATCCTCTTAAGGTTCTCATGTGGAAAAAAAAAAATTCTTTTTATTTATCATCTATAGTGATCCTTGGAATTCATAGTACCTTGGTGGTGATTGACACTGGATCTTTGACATGAGAACACACTACCATCAAATCGATGCAGCCTTTAGCATTCAATCTATTATATAATTTGGAGTTCATTTTTTTCCATATCATGTTTATTCCTTAACTCTTCTATTTGGGGAGAAGGTTCACCAATCATTAATTAGTGGGAGCTGGTCAAACGAAGAAAAACACTATCTGTCATGAAATATAATTATTAGAGTTTGCCTTAAAGTTTATAAATAAGCTAAATATGAATATAACTCTTAATACTTATAGGACATAACTTCTATTCCTTATAAGATATAATTTCTAATCCTTACCAGATATGGTAGACCTCTTTTCCATGTAAGCATGTGTAACCCTTTGTAAAAGAGTAAGAGAGGTGAAGTGTACAGAAAAAATGTTTTAGCTTTTATTGGATATACGTAGTCCTAAGATTTATGAGAGTGAGTTTATGAAAGTCGATAATACTTATTGATATGGGGTAAAATATTCTTGCATAAGCCGGCTATATGGATAGGCGATGAAATCCACCTTTGGGTTACAACTGATCGATCCTTGTGAGCTGAACGATATTTTGCCGAGCTATTCCATCGGCATTTTTGCCTGAGTCTCACCAGTCCGAGCCTCGGCCAACCGACCATTGGTTTTATTTGCTGAGCCTTGCTTTCGAACCAGGGCTGCCAAACCTCAACAGTTGGAAGCTACCCGATTGACTATTTTTTATGTCGACTTTCTGCCCGCGCCGAAGGTTTCGAACGCCAGATCACCGTGATCACAAAAATCTTGAGATAAGCCTCCTTAAACAGAAATAGAAGCCAAATGTAACCATCTTCGTGGTTAGCAGAATCTGAAATCCCCCTAATAAAGTATACATCGAAATCGGCCTTATTCTCCTTCAAATTACATAATTTCATCCAAAAAAGTAGATAACATCACACCACCTCTGCTATCTTTAAACATCAGGTCTCAAGACCCTCCAAGTATGCATGAAAAAATACCCCATGATGCCATTCCCTTCTCTCCATACATTCTTTACATTATCTATGGCCAAGAATTTCTACTGTCTTGGACATTGGAGGGTCTTCCGCAGGGACCAGTCACCTCAAATTCCTGCTTGAGGATATAGTTTGGTAAGTTCACAAGAATGGAAAGATGCCACTTGGGATCCCACGTGCGTCGCTGCATCGCCCCCGAGTCAAAGAATGAAAATATGCAGCAATATATTAGCACTAGAGGAAGGGCCTCAAGTCCCAAAAACATGAAATTCTAGAAGAAAAGGTGAAAAAGAGAAGGATGTCACCTTAAATAGCAAACTGCAAAATGGCGATCGTAAACGCCCCTGATCAGGCTGCTTCTCAAAGGCCTGACCCTTTACAAAATTGGACATCTTTACAACTATCACAACCTGCTGCTCCATCGCTGCCTACGGCACTCATCACTCAGGACCAATTCAGTATATTGGTCCAGCAAGTTCAGACCTTGACGCATTTGATGCAAGAGCTCCAAGGAGTTCTTTTCCCAACTACGCCCAATCTTCAATCTTTTGTGGGTACCCAATAACATTCCGCTAGAGCAGCCATGCTAATGCAACCAACGGCTCTTCTACCTAATTAGATTGAAGCCACCATTCCCCCACGACGCTCTGACCATAAAGTGGGGGAGACAGAGGCAATTCCACCCAAAGCCAGAGACAAAGGCTTCCTCCGGTCTCGTCGATCCCGCTAATTATCCCTGGCTTTCTCTCATCATGGTTCGATACCCATACGTTGATCTTCTTTTTCAGCTCCTCCATTACCGCAGGGATCACCCATCTCAAATCCCTGCATGAGGACACTGTTTTGCAGGTCCACAAGAATGAAAGGATGCCATCCAGGCTCCCACGTGTGCCACCGCATCGCCCTCGAGTCGGAGAACAGAAATCTGCAGCAACACTTATAATCATTAATATTTCTCATAGTGAAAGTTGTATCATCACTATTAATATAGATGTAGATCGATCGACCAATCAATATGTAAACCTTTTGTGCTCTTGTTTTCTCTTTTCTTTTCTGTTAATCTTTCCTTTCTTGCCCTAATAATATTCAATTATCATAATTTAAAATGAAGATCTCTCTCTCACACATATGCATGCATGCACATGAATGGGCATATGATGTAAGCTTTGCAAAGTTCATAGCAATTATTCAATGATTTTGAACTACATAACATTATAAAATACCACTATCTATAAAATACTACCATATCTCATAATGAGAATTGAAAATAAAAACTTAAATAATTATTTAGGATTTCTAAGGTCTAAATGCTTTAATGAAAAATTAAATATTCTAAGATCCCTTGTTCAAGTCTTCTCCATTATGTAACTTTATATTAGTGCCATAGGAGGCCTGATTTTGGTGATTAAAAGTGCATGACAAAAGAAAGTTATTAGAGGAGATTTTCTTCTAATATTTTACAATAAATATGACAAGAAAAAGTTAAAAAGATAAAATAATATACATACAAAAAGAAGAGAGAGTTGAACTATCTCCTCTTTAGAACTAAAAAACTAATAATGAGGTATTCAAATTAAAGATTCATACTATTAATTATAATCTACTAAAATATTTAGGAACAAAAAAAATCATATATTTTGGTAAAATCTAACCTATACATAGAAATAAGTAGTTAAAATAATAGAAAACATATTTTGCTATGACTTAAGGCTCAAAATTTATTGATTTTCGATTTATATATTTCAATATGATGGAGACTCAATTTAAATCTTTATCATGTATTTTAGCGTGTCAACATAATAAAGACTCTCTCTCTCTCTCTCTCTCTCTCTCTCTCTCATTCATATAAAACATAGGTTAGAGATCACCATAATAATTGATTTTTAGGATAGACATTTTTAATGTTATATCATGAACAAGGTGCGAATCTTTGATTTGAATGTCCTATTATTTTTTTGGTTAACTAAAGTGGATATTCTTTTCTTTTGAGTGAAGCCTAGTACATATGTATACAAGTGTACATATATGTTGTGTGCCTGTGTGTATATATAGACATATATGATTTTTTTTCTACAACTGATACTAATTTTAGAAAAGAAAACTAAATTCAGTGACTTGTTTAGGATAATAACATATATTTTTTTATAACTACTTTGTCCTTGATTTTCTTAGGATGACTAAATAATAAAAAACCTTTTTTCTACTATATATTTTCTTCTCCTTCTTTTCAAAAATTAAGCTACGGGAATATATGATTCTTGGCCTGTTCACTACGACCTCATGGCTGAGTGCCATGGCCAAAGTGAACTAACCTACTTTTAGCCGAAGGACTTTAAAGAAAAAAGAAAAAAAGTTGTGATCAAAGATCTAAGCTTGAACCTTTTAGGCTGTATTGAAAAAATCACATTTGTACCCAAAAAGAAATCATATTCACAATAAAAAATAAAAAAAAATTGAGACTTTAGGAAGAGGAAGAGACAATTATCTAATAAATTCAACTGAAAGGAGACAAACTTATCATTTGAGTCAAATTCCCAAGACTTGGTCAATACCATCAAAGGTGTGTGGCTAATTTAATTTGCTTAGTTTTCATCAACTGATTATCAAATAGATCAAGCAAGCAATTCAAAGGTATATATTTTTAATAATGAATGTCTAGGATTTTAGAAATACAACCTCTTTGGGCATCAACTGCATCAAGTTGAGAGAGTTAAAGAGAAAACTCAGAGTTCTAGGAGATCTTTTCCTTTCGAATAATGATAGCCTAATTTGCTAAGAAATCCAACTCTTTCAAGACTGTATTTTGAAATTTAAAAAAAAAAAAAAAGGAAAAGAGAAATAGAAGAAATAGAAGTGCTTACAATAACATATTTATAAATTAGTATGGTTAGTAAAACCATTATATGGATTGAACACCAATGATGAAGATTTGATGAATTCCAGCCTCACTAAACTAGACCAAATTTTCCATTCTAATTCTTACAAAAGAACTAAAAAAC
The DNA here is from genome assembly GCA_900491605.1 of Calamus simplicifolius. Lineage (NCBI taxonomy): Eukaryota > Viridiplantae > Streptophyta > Magnoliopsida > Arecales > Arecaceae > Calamus > Calamus simplicifolius. Next base: position 1,289,225 of record UESW01004015.1, read on the forward strand.
AATTAAGAAAACACACTTAGGAATAGACTGATTTACTTGTATTTTATAATCCAAGCATACTGAGTATAGTGATCAGAAAGGTCAATACATAACAGGAACAAACACATGGGTGATCAGGTAACAGCCAAGACCTATACATTACGACATCAAGAGTGACATGTTTAACAAACTCATCCAGCGAGTGTACCACAATGTCTGGGACTACTTTAAAGTTATGGATTTTGGGTCACACATCTCAAAATTATCTTCATCAAGTTGTTTCCAATCATATGCATACAATAAATAGAGATGTACTGGAATCAGCACGAATGACAAGAATATGTGAGCCAACTAACATGAAGTCCTCATCAACTCAAGCATGCAGCAGCTGATAAGAAATGGTCAGAAGGACCCTATTTGACTGTGGTCATGACAATGACCATCTCCCATGAGCTTTCATGTTGCTTTGAGTGGTCCTGTACAGTGCAGCTGACTTTAAGGCATGGTGAAGGTTTCCACCACTGTCATAGCTGTGGACCACTTGATATTGTCTAGTGTTGTCTAACCCCAAGGCCTGAGATGTGGTCCAAAATGTCCTGTTGACCTTGCTAAGAGGTTAGTCAAGGCTGTGTACGTAATTGGACTCTCTTTGTGGAGGAGACATAGGCTTGCACCCAGAGTTACTGTGGGTGAGAAAGGCTGGGGTCATACTGCCTGTAATAGTTCTTCATGATATGCTAGGCTGCAAGTCTTCCAAATACTTTGGCTGCCCAAATGGTACGGATTGGCCACAGTGGCACCAACATTCACAACCTTAAAAGTCCACACAAACACACGCGCGCGCTCACACGTGCGCATACATGCACGTGCATGCCGATATGATGCATCTGCACATGCCTTTATGCAAAGGATTAATTAGATTTGTAATTAACTTGATGCTTGAGATTTAGATGACTTCATCTAGAGATGCTTGCATGCAATTTATATAATTCATATTTTTGCTTGTATTATGTTGTATGTGAGTTTAATTGCAATGATTCATAGGAGTCAATTGATTGCTTTGATGGCACAAGTGATTGGGTCCTCCTACCAAGCATCTAATGGTTAAATCTTGGACCTAGTTGATTTTAGAAAATGCTTTAATGTTTTCGAAAATAAATGGCATACATAGGTGACTTGAAATTCTAATTCTTACAGTGGTTAGAAGTGGCTTCCTATGGTGCGCTGATTGCAAGTTCTTTTGTGATGATAGGAAAGTTCTAGCCATGCTTTAGGGTATAGGAGAAGTGAGACTTGAAAGGAAAATAAAAAGGTTTACTTATGGGATGCCACCAATTAATTTCAGCAATATTCCCTTGATGAAAGTTTCATCATTTATTTAGCAGTTGAGGTTGCTACTTGGGCGTGCTGACGCAACTAATCAATATGCGGAGCAAGCTACAATTATCTCTTTTTTTTTTTTGGGGCCCTCATTATCTACATTGGGTTCCATTCAAAGGAAGGACTCTTGTTCTTAGGGACATGTATCATTATATAATATTTTAGAAGTGATATACCTACTTTTGGATGCTTTTGCATGACCATCTTCTAACTATTTTCAAGCAAACATTATCTTTTTAAAGAGAAGTATTCAATTTATATATAAGGCTTGTGGTTGGATCATCTTAGCACAATTAGCAACCGAGCAAATTAGCTTTTCTTGAAAATAAATAAATAAATAAAATATCAGAACAAATTGGAGGAGAACCATGTTTTAACTTGCTTATGAAACTTTGTCAACCTATCATGTGGTATATGTAACACTCCAAAAATAATTCTACATCAGATGAAAAAGAAAAAAATTAAGTACTTATAACTCAAATTCATTTGCAACCAATTAACTTCCACTCAAGCTTTTAGGGTAACATGGTTTCTACCTACTAATAGGTTAATTGTTCTAGCAGATAAGCTTGGAACATTATAAATAGTATGACAACCAATTCGAGTATGCAAAATTTGGTGGATATAAGTTACTCATGAAATGACAGTAGAGTCATGCCATGACATGAAGACACTCTTAAGGCACCAATGATCCAGCTAAGGATATATTCTAGCGAGCTCATGGTGTGTGACGAGAATGCCCCATTATAAGAAGGAAGATTGTAATATATATCCAAAAAATAATCCCCATATCGAATGGAAAAGAAAAAGGTTCAAGTACTTATAAATCAAATTTACTTGCTATCAATTAACTTCTACTAGAATTTTTATGACACATAGTTTTATCTGCTAATAAATTAATTGGGCTAACAAGTGAATTTGAAACGTTACAATATGTGATAAAAAGTACTTTTAGTATATATTGTCTTCTACATGCATGAATTTGATGTAAAGGGATATGAAAAGATTCCCACACTTACATTCAACTTGGCTCTTATGCGGCAGTTGTTCGTCACCCTGCCCACCTCATTGTTTTTTATTTAAATATTTGTGTTGAATATGTGTAGGCACAAATGTTTTTGATTTTCCAAGAGCAATGTTGTATTAAATCTAACTTAATAAATATACTAACTTTGAGCCATACATTTTTACTCCATGATATTTGGGCTATCTTCGGCAAGTTCATTCAGTCCAGATCCGGTATGTCTACCGAAAGCTAATGCGGTGGCGGATTAGGTTACGGCCTTAGTCGTCTTCGATTTTTAGGTCTGAAAAGGATGATCCCTGCCCCATTGTATTAAAGCAAATACTATTTTCTGATGTATCTAGATTGACTCGTACTCGACTAATGTGATCACTCGCCTTTACTTAAAAAAAAAAAAAGAAGAAAGAAGAAAGAAAGAAAGAAGAAGAGAGATGAGACGGTTATAAAGCTAAGAGTGGCAGTCTAATGGATTTCACAAGCAAGATAGGTGCATTATAATAATATAAATAGCTGCATTAAAAATATTGTAAGGACTTGCACACCCAGTTCGGGTGCACTAGACTAGTCTGGATCAAGCTAAATCAAAAATTAACAAAAAAAAAAGAGAGGAGTTCGAAAGGAGGAGGCGAACACATCTTCCTTCCGAATTCGAATAGAGGAAGAGATTAACCTTATCTCTAGTCCTCTCTTCTTCTATTTCCATTAGTAATGGAAAATCAAGGTCAGCAAAAAGAAAAAAAAAAGTTGGGACTAAGGCTGGTAGGCAGGAAGAGTTTGAAGTCTTTACCGGAACCAGGAAGAAAAAGAAACAAGTTCTTCTTTTTTTTTCAAAAACATAATTAAACCGACTTCTTAAGGAAATTAGTGGTTCACTATTAAATAAGTCCTATCTAGGCTCAGATCATTGACTTAAATCAATTTGAACCGAGTCCAGAGGATCAGAGTTGAGTTGGGCTAGGTGAACCTCATTGTCGATGTTAAGGGACCCAAATCAGTGAACTCAATTATTTATTATCTAAGCCTGATTAGGGGTTAATAGTCATTATAATTATAAAAATTAATTTAAAACTTATCATGTAGGTGAATGGCACCACTGAACTGCATTATTTTTAAATTAGCAAGAAAGATAATTAGACTAATTATGAAATAGTTAATTTAATAAATAGTTTAATTAAAATTGTATCTAAATATTATTTAATTATGAAACTTTATGATTATGATTAATGATATTAATTATTTGGTAAATTAAATTTGCATATTAACATGAATATTATATTATTTTTTACTGTTGTTATTACTATTTATCGATTAAAAAGATTGCTATCAATGCTGTTTAATTTGTGAAATATAGATTGATGGTTATTGTTTGTAGATTTTTAATAATGCTAATTAATATACTAACAAAGTGATCTTAATTTTTTATTATCATAAAAGCCTTACTATATTAAAATAAAAAATATTAATACAATAACAATATAGCAGTAATAATAATATATCATAATAACAAGATATTAATAAGAATTATAACAAATTAGGAAAGATCAAAATAAATAATAATAATAATGACAATTCCATATTATAATAAAAGAGGAAATAATAAAATAACATGCTCTCATGAATAAGCAATTACTAAAAATATTAAATTATTGAATAACTATTTAATAAAATAAATGAACTCTTGGTCCAATATGTAATGACTAATGATTAATACTAAAACTTACCATCATAGAAGTATAAGGGAGGAAAAACCCTCATCCACAAAATTTAATATGGTATTTTGGCCTGATAAATGTGACCATAGTTTATGACTATAGAGTATTAACTAATGACATGAAATTTATGATAATATGAAAACTTTGATGAATGATGGTACGATAATTCTAATTAAGGATAACATGAAAATAAGAAATATTAACATAATAGTGAAATAATATAGAAAGTTAATAGTTTATGATAAGTAAAGCTTCATAAAATTTTGACTTCTATAACCACCATTCTTAATTAGTATAATTTATTGAGTGTCAACTCATAATATCTTTTTATTTTTTTTAAGATTCTATGAATTAAGAAGAGAACACGGTACAAGCAGCACCTGCCAAATTTTTGCTTCTCGTTATCTTTTAATTGGTTAGTTAGCTGAGTTTGATGTTGCATTGAAATTAGTTAATTAGTAGAGTTTGATCTCTTGGAGTTAACAGAGTTTTGATGTTAGCTCTTTTTTTTTTTTTTTTTGGAACACATGATAACATTTGTGGCCTGAATATTGCTAGTTTTATTGTCTAATGAATGGTAGTTTTGATTTAGTGAATATATGTTATACATTTGTAATAGACACTTTGATTATCACAATCTAAATCCACCCCAAGGACTGGAAGGTACGATAAAAATTAATCTTACTCTAACTATTACACTACACTATATTATAAACTTATTATAAATTTTATATACTTTATATATAGAAAGAGCTTTTTACTTGGATACACTCGAGGAATTATCCATTTAAATCCAACCAGGACTAGATTAGATGATAAAAGTTCTTTATCAATGTTGTATATAAAATATTTATAAACAAAAAATCATGTGATTTATAGACACCCATCTCTTACATCAAGTGATCAAAAAATTAGACTGTTCAAATAAAATAAAATAGCATAATATATATTTTATTCCATGATGCATGGACTAGATGCCTTCAAGTCATATGATATTTTAATGTACAAGTATTTTTATATGTAAAAGATGAGGTTGAATGACTTAGATAATTGACATGAGTTCTTTATTATCCAAATTTAGATTTGGCGAGTTCTGAGTGAAGATCCTTAAATATAGTCTAAATCAAGCTCTCTGTGTGCACACAGAGGCCTCTAAATATAAAATCCAGAGTTGCTGGATCCATTACATGAGTTGCTGGGGAAACCACAAGATGTGCCCCAAAGCTCCATCTTTCATTGAATCTACTACACCTTATCTGACTTCAGGTCTCAGCCAACCCTTTCCCTCCCCTTGTCAGCTTTCACATGGAACACCCCTCTCTCTCTCTCTCTCTCTGGGACTTATTTGATCCCAATACACTCCCTTTTTCCACCCCTTTTGACCACAAAGAGGGCAATTGTAGGAAAGAGGGGCCATTCTATTATTGAGCTATTGATGCTGTTTTGTTGCATAGTGTCTCCCGTCACACATACACACAAGTGCTGAAGGGTGCTGTGGAATGAGTGTGATGATAAGGACAGCATATTAGGTTTGGAAAGTGTGAAGAGAAAGAAGGAAGGGGGAAAGAAAACAAAAGATATCTGTTCTGGTCTCTTTTGGATCAAGCCCAATAATTGTTGTTAAAGGAGTAGGACACCCCTTAGTTGGGCCCTCACTGCTTCTGGCCTCTTGTTTGCAAGAGAAAGGGGGCAGCCCTCAGCTACTCAGATCTCTATCATTGTACAGAACTTTGACCATTGGTCTCCCATTTGTCCTGGCCTCTCTCTCCATTTTCTCTGTCTCTGTAAAGGATTTGCATTTATCTCAACAAGGTAAAAGTTTTGGTTCCTGCTTTGGGCAATGTTAAAGCATCTGTCATGGCCATGGAACAGGCCTTACATCTCTCTCTCTCCCCCTCTCTCTCCCCTATGATGCTTCACTATGTTATCTACCTTTGTAACAACTCAAGATCTCATCCAAAAGGCTAGTTAAGGAATTATTATTTAGACTCCTTGATCTTTTATAAGGATACAAAGATGATGTATAACTAAACACTAGTCGGCTTAGGCTTTCACAATTTCATTAGTATCATCAGAATAAGGTATATCAATTTGGGTCTTTTAAGTTCAAGTTCAGCTCAGGGTTGAAAGCTCGAACTCAAGCTCTGCCTGTCTGAGCCGGAACCAAGTATAGGAATTTTACAGAGTTGTGCCAAGCTCAAGTCTCAGCTCAGGCCAAGTTTTTGGGCTGATCATTGGATTATTTAGGCCTCCCAGTGCCATTGACAGCCCTTATTCTATGAGGTTAAAGTGAGAATGCTAAACATTGAGCATTTCAGGTAATTTTGGACTCTTTCATTTAGTAATAAAAAGGGAACTTCATCTCTATCTCTCTATGAGAAGTAGCATAAATGCAGACTTACTACATCAAGAGAGAGATATGGAGAGGTACATAGATCCATCTACATGCTCATCACCTGCCATTTCTTGGTCTTGGACTATTGGGATCTCTTGTTTTGTGGTATGTGGGCCATTCCAAATGTTTTGGCTCTCAATCATGAGAGTAAAGGTCATGAAGTACTTGAAATCGCTGTTGAAGATCCTGGAATAGCCCATTATCTGTTCCATATTTTATTTTCAGAGGATTAAAAAATAAAACTCAACTGTTATCTTAACAAATTTTTGCTGATGTAGCTATTGTTTTTGGCCAATATATGATTGGACTACTGCAATATAAATGGCACTGACTAGACTGTCATTGCATGTATCTCATCATGGATACCTTCGTCAACAATTCATTTACAATTACTTGAAAGCATCTTGAAAGGATTTGAACTTTGAACCACTGATCTTCTCAAACTAAAGAAAAGAGACACCAACAGTTCAGGCTAAGCTTTGTCAATATAGTAAAGATTAGACTGATACAGCATGAAAAGTAGTCAGGTTTAGTGTTGGATTTTGAAAGATATGTATCCTCAATCTTGTGACAGGGATGTAGATTTTGATTGCTGAGTGTTTCAGTGAGAAACCACTGCTCTGCATCATAGTCAGTAGCTCCTCAAATGGGGAAAGGATTTTTGCTACTAACCTTTTCAGAAGCTCAACACCATTGCTAAGTGAATGCTCCAACATGACATCAGATACATATCCCATAAAGCAATAACAGAGAATTGGTCTAATAAATGCCAATTTAGAGTTAAACCAAGACAATAGTTTCTTTAGGATGACTGCGTTACAGAGCCCATGACCTGATGAATTCCCTACACAAAGGCCCAGCACAATGGGCAACATATAACCAGCCCACCTTCTTGCTTAATGCCAATTTCTTGTGTTTAGACAGCAAAAACAAACAATGGGTCATCTAGCCACTTTATTCCAGAAAACTAGAGAACAGGAGTGCACTTCTTTTTAAATGAAAGACAGGAATTTCTCAACCAAATCTCTTGAGTTCTTTCTCTGAGTTGTTGACAAGTAGTACACCAGAACTTGGTGCACAACTAGCTTATGGCCTGAGAGTTTTTAACTCTTCCATCGAGTGCACTCTTTTCCACCGCAAATTGCATCTGTGTTGAAGGAAGTTTCAGGAGGAAAAGAATGGGCCAAATGGTATCCAATGGTCAATAACAACAGGACCAGCAGTACATAATGAGTAGCAAAATATAGGGATCCAACCTTTCTTTAAAAAAGGCAAAAATCTACTTTTGATCCTCTCAACTTTCACTCAAAATTTGTTTTAATCCACAAACTTTTAGTTCTTATAATTTAGTTCTTTATATTTTTAAGAACATTACATATTTAAGGTCTCGTTTGAGTTAATTAAAATTGATGAAATAACTGACGTGTCATTCTGTTAATTAGTAGCATGATATGTAAATTATTTTATCGATTTTAAGTTATTTCATCCAACAAGACTTCGAAAATAATGTTCTTAAAATAATATGGACTAAACTGTAAAGTTTGAGGATCATAGTGAAAGTTTGTGCACCAAAAGTATAGTTTGCCTTTTTAAACATATGTATGGGTCCAGTTCTTCAAGGCTAACCACGTAGATTTACTTAGAGCATAAGACTTTCGAGATGCATAGCCTAAATCCACTTTTTCTCTTGTTTGGAAGGATGAACTCCTAGTGCAATAAATTCCAAGTCTAAATACACTACATTTCTCTATCTTTGTATCATTATACCTAATTAGAGGAAATCCAGCCAAAAATTAATTTCCAGAGCCTATATTACTGCAAATCAGAACGTGGAGTGACTTCTATCATGATGACTTATGTCTTACCAACAACTAATTGTCTTTCTGAAAATCCTAAATTTAGAAAAAAGAAAAATAAATCAAAAACTAATTGTGTTTGGACATGTCATAAGCAAATATTGAAGTTCCAAGACCAACTCTTTTTCTTTTTTCTTTTTATTTCAATTTTAGTTGTTAGAGAGGAAGACAGTGGTGCCATTTCTTTAACTTTTATCAAATTTGTAAGAAGAAGAAGAGCCACTAACTACCAAGGATTTTTTACCTCTTTGTTGTTAAGATCACCATCTTATTAGTTCCAATTTTTGTTTGCATGACCATATTATCGATTGAACAAGCTGAATAAAAGTAAGAGGAATAGCAAATTATGTTTAGGCATAGGCCATATGAAAATGAAATTAGATAAGAATAGTCCATATTTCATATTATGCACCTTTTAGTGGCTCAATTTAGGCAAGTTAGATTGAGTAAGGTTTTAAGGCTACCAATTAGATTACTAAATATAAATTCAATTCTACCCAAAATATACTTAAACCAATTATCTCCAAAATTCTAAATGGACAAACAAATTGAGTTGGGCTGGATGGGGTTGATTAGGGCTATTTTCATCCAACTTCATATTTAGTAAGATTCGAATGGAAAAATCATAATGATTAGGCTTTTTTTTTAAAAAAAAAGGGCCATACTTTTATCAATTTTAGCAATCATTTAGTAAAGGAAAATGACTACATATATTTTGTTTGAACACCAAATTGCATTAATCTTAAACCAATAAGTCTCTCTCTCTCTCTCTCTCTCTCTCTCTCTCTCTCTCTTTCGAAAGCCAAAAAATAAAAGCCCACGCCGACATTGCCTCATCTCAACTAAGTACATTAATAGCTGAAAACACTGCATGAGCTAGAAGTTGATAGTTCTTGCATGTATACTACTATTCTTAATTTTATATCATACAAAGTGCATGCTGCAGGCAACTTTGAAATGGTATTAGCAAGTTAAGACCAGTAGAAGAGGGAGATGGCTAATTTGATTGGATTTGCAAGACCTCACAAGATTAGTCATTATCATTGCATTTTTATCAAGATAAATTATTAATGGTCAAAGAATATTTATAAAAATTCTTGCCTAGCTCTAAGACTATGTGAAAAATTCTACCCATCAAATTAAGCTCACTCCAAGGCTCCTAGCTTTGATATCATATAAAAAAATTTTACCTAGTTCTAATATCATATGGAAAATCCTATCTATATTTGATACCATATAAAAAATCTATATACTAACTAACTGTATATAAGATAGTAGATCACTTATGAACTTAAAGAGAGAATAAAAAACTTATTTTTAAATAATAATGACAAAGCTCACTACTAAATGCTAAAAATTAATAATTTCCTATGATCCTCATACAACTACTCTCTGCAATAAATAGATTTCCATTTTAGCCTCTCATATTTAAAGATAAGCAAAAACAATAATGACAAAATGCCACCATCTTTATAAAAACTAGAATTTATCTATCGAGTTTAAGACTTTGCTTAACTAACTTATACCAATACTAAATTTAAAAATACAATTATCACGTATTACTAAACATATTCTAATAAAATATGGCAAGAAATGGACTTCCAACAATAATAACCACATCAATTAAACGATTCTAACTTGCCATAAAATCAAATCCTAAAGATTTAGAGCTGACTACTAAGATTCTTTATAGATCATTCGAAATTAAAAATTTAACAGTTGCGTCTTAAAGAACTAGCCTAATGAAACCATCAAATTTCAGTTTGAACACTCATTGAGCGTAGGAATTGCTAATTAAAAGGGACTTGTTCCTTTAAAAAAAAAAAGGGGTAACAAGAGAAATCTAGAGACATGGTGAGCTAGTAAGTGGATCAAGAAAGGAGCTTGCATAGAAAGGAAATGACTTTGTGTACCGCCTCCGGTGCACGAAGGCATGCACTAGGCGCGTTCATTGGACTACCCACCTAAGATTGTAAAGAAATTGTATAAAAGTATATGGTGTTTGCAATGATTGTTCAATATAGCTTCAAACTAGGTTTACAGGATTTAACATTGTTTGAATATTTTTCCATCTAAATGATCAACAAGGACTTCTTCAATGTTTCAAAATATGCTAATATGATAACAAAGAAAAAAGCCTTCTTATATAGGTAGAAAGAAGTAGCACATTTATAGACAAAGCTGCAAGGAATTTAATTCTAAATCTTGATTACTAATGGGATAAGTTGATTATAATCAATGTAAATTCAATGTTTTTAGAATGACTATGTTCCTAATAGGAAATGCTATGTTATTTGAAAATCAATTTGTCATAGTGCTAACTATGTTAAAGATGGTTTTATTTGGAGAATAGGCTCAAGTAATTATATATAGTAATTTACTCAACCTTGGATTTCTAATGTTCCTGTAAACTCATTGCCTGCATTATTAAATATATGAATGCTATTGATATGAGTTCAAAGTTTTAGATATGATTGCAACTAATAAGGAATGAGAACTTTCAAAACATTTTAAGATGTTCTTACAAGACCTTGTTAACATTATGATCATGGTTCAAGAAAAAAAGAAAGATCGACCATGTTAAGGTTAAAATAAGAATAACAAGTTTATACTTTAAAGGAAATTTATATTGTTATATTTCAAAAACTTAAGGATAAGTCTCAAGCTAACTTCATATGATTTGAAGAACATTTGTGGCATGAAGAATTAGATTTTTTTGGTAGAGAGTTCATTGGAAAAATGATTTTGTGTATAAGTAATTAAATTACTAGAAAACTTCTAGACCCTCCTAATATTTAATGTGATCTTTGCACTATTGAGAATGATATTGTGGAATATATTATTTGTGTATATCAGCTAGCTTGAGCTATTTAGTTTGTATATATTAATTAGCTTGAGTTATTTAGCTGGTTCTCATATCTAAGTTGAGTTTACAAATGTAGCCAAATATTATAAAAGAAGTGGCTACCTTCCTACTTATTATGAAATGTTCATCTAAACATCTGTTCTATAAGAAATGAAGTCTTTTACATAATAGCAAGGTATTGAGAGAACTCAGTTCTTCTAGACCTTCATAGCATGCCCGATCAAGTCATTTAGCTTCCTTCTCTCTCCTTTCGGAGTGTGAAAGATTAATTTTATTGCTCAATAAAGAGTATCATGATTGTAACAAAGTTTATCATTAGAAATCATTTAGATCAACTAACTCTTGCAATATTCAATCTCTCTCTTCTTACTCTATCTCAAATGCTAAACATAGAGTTGCTTGGAAGAGTTTGTATACAATATATGTTTACAAGGTTAACTGAGTATGATTAGAAGGTAACTTGTTTGCAGGTTTTAAAATAGATTTATTGCTTTTTTCTCTTTTCTTCTGAATCATATCTCTATCCTCCAAGATGTATGGTAGATTAAAAGAGTTCTCCTAACTTTCAAAGCTATCTACATATATAGGTAGGGAAACCAATCAGCTAATTGGTTAGTAAATGAAGGTATCATGGTTAGTAAATGAAAGTGTCAAAGTTGATATAAATTATATAAGATCTCCTAGCTTCCTTCTTCATTATCATTATCATATAGGATGCTTTAGTTATACTCATATTAGATGTTAATTTTGACACTTCCCTCTCTTTAATTATATTAAGAAAACCTATTATATCGTCATGTGAAAAGGATTCAACATGATGGAAAAAATATAAGTTATTTTGTTGTACACAATCATTCAAAAGCAGCATTACCAAGCATAAAATTGATTTCTTTGTCTCTAATATATAAAGGCTTCATACAGTGTTGACAGTAATAAATCTCTTCTAGCTCATATAATGTTATAATATTTCTTTTGCTCCTAATGCTGCATTCATCTAAAGTTGATATGTCCTAATGCATTTTTTTTTTTTTTTTGCAATGGCTAAAACAAATATTGCATATAAAGTCGACATGATGAGATGGTCTCATGTTGATCAACAAAAATATTTTTAGATCTATAAACTTATGCTAAATTAATGTTTAATCTTTAAGATACCCCATATTGAATTGATAAGAAATAAGAGCTTCATATGTATTCCTAGAAAATTATATAGGTCATAAAGATTGTTTAGGTATGCTTAGCTGGATTGATAATACAATTTGAGAATGTCTTAGCTGGATTTCATTCCTACTTTTCGTACTTCTCACTATTGAGAATGCCATCGTATTAACACTCTTACTTCTTCGACGTGTTTTTTAGGTATGCTTACATATGTTTATGCTGGATTTTCTAGATCAAGTAGCAAATGGCCTTGAAAAAGACAGCATGTTAGTAATCCTTAATGTTCTCGCTTTTCATGGTTAATTCCACCATTATTGAATCAGCTTTATTTTCGGCTCTCTTTTTTTGTTGTTATTGTGTTAATCATTTCTCTAGCATGCTTATCCTTTTCGTCAATGTTGTGCTTCATTATATATTTTTGTACCCATCATTTTCATCTTTCTAATGAAATTCAGAAACTTATAGATGAGTTTTGCTCACCTTTAGTTTACAAAGTTTATGTAATGATTATGTTGTAAGTTTGAACATGTCCTTTGTGTACCTTTAATTTAAAGCAGTTATATATTTGAATATATTCTATTTATGGGTTATGATGCACTGTTCCAATTTATATAGGTACTGAGATTTATATTTATTGAAACTTCTACTTATAAAACCTATAAATTCAAATGCAACATTAGATTTTTGTGCTGTTGGCGTGTACATGATAACTGGTCCAGCCAGTGTAAAATGTGATTTTTAGTTAACGTATCACCAATTCAAGAAGGGTTAACAATTAAGAAGTGTGAATGAAACTGCAGATTTATTACCCACAAATACATGATGGCAAATAAGGTGTGGGATAAATGGAGAATACCAGACAAACCATGTAAGGCATGATGTTAGTTTGATGTAATCACATTAGATCGCCAGCCAATTGGATATAAAGTGTCTGTCTAATAATGGAAAAATGGTCAGAGTACAGCTAAAGTCAATATAACAAGTCAAGCACACTATGCATGGCATTAGAAGCAAAGCCTTAGCATTGGGGTTGCATTTGGTTTGGGAATAAGAAATACTGGAATAGGAATAATTATGCCTATTGTAATAGTTATTTCTACAAGTTGTTCCTTTTCCCCTTTCAGCTACAGTCTTGGGAGGAACTCTAGGCTGAGGGTGTTTTTGTCCATCAAAAAGAGGTGAGACATGAGTGAGAACCAAATGGCAGGAATAGCTTATGACAACTTTTCATTGGAATAGTTATACTTGGCGGATGGAGGTTTGACCATAATAACTATTCCTTGGGTATGCCTTTGTTATGGATGGAGATTAATTTCATCAAGAGGAAGCCCCAAATCAGAGTTCACAAGGAGTTGGCAAATCAGTCATTATCCAAAGTAACAAACATGAGATTTGGATAGATTTTGGGGAGTTGGTTGAGGATGGTTTTTGTCATTATCCAAAAGTAACAAACATAAGATTTGGATAGATTTTGGGAGTTAGTTGAGGATGTTTTGGCCATCATCCAAAGTCACCGTAGGAAGGTTTTAGAGGAGAATTTGAGGCTTCATCTCAACTGCAACCGCCAGCCACAAAAATCTCGTGTGGGAGTTACGAACGTGTGAAATAAATTGGAGGCTTGGTGAGGAACTCTATGTGCTGCAGAGAGAGAAAAAAATTGTGAGATCACAAGAGTTTTTGAAAGAGAGAGAGTTTTGAGGGCTTATACCTGATTCAACTCTTAGTGAAGCCTTGCAGATCCTATGCCGCCGTGGACGTAACCCAGTTTGGGTGAACCACGTAAAATCCTCGTCTCTCGCTGTTTTCTTTTAGATTTTGGTTCATATTATTATTCTGTATTTTTTGTTGATTTTATCGCAACTACGTGTTTGGCTGTACTAATAGTGATCATATTAGAGGAATATTTGTTGTATTCCCTATCAGCCTTTTCTCTAAAGTTGTGTAAGGTTTAATTCTATTCTTATGCCTGATTTATTCCTGAACCAAAAATGCTGCATGAGCGTGCTGGAGTAGTAGAGAAAAGCCAACATGCCCTCTTATACCAACTTCATTTAAAGTTAATCTACCTTAACGTATTTTTGTGTATGACAGCTAATTCACTTAGCACGCTAAGGACTTTATCTCCTCCACTTTTGGGTATGGACACTAACCAACCATATTTAAACCTCATTGCTGCCCTTTGAAGTACCATGTAGTGTTTTATAGAGCAAGATTTGTATGAAATTGGATGATGTTCATATTATAGAGATATTTTGGATATGAAACACCCAGACTTCTTCGTTAGTGTGATAGAGAAAAAGAACAGAATATGAGGCTTCAGTGATTCTAGCGAAGGAGGTTCCTACTTTATCTAAGACTCAGCTTCTGTGGAACCCATGGAGAAGGATAAAGGTAATAGAGATATAGACTAAAAGATATGCTTTATGTTATGTCTTTACATTTTTAATGAGAATTCATTTGAGCAATGTGTGCCATTTACTATATATATGTGCATGTGTCTAGTATTTACAAAGAGTATTTGATCTAGTGTGTAGAGTACGGCTTACACACAGAAAACTAGATCATCGGTTCTTTTGGAATACAAGTTTATTGTTCACAGTTTTAGATGGAATTGGACACACCATCAGTAGAACTGTAGCACAAATTTTTAGTAGGTCTGTCTTGACTACGGGGGATGGTTTATTCTAACTATTTGTGCTAGTACACTTTGTGTGTATTGAACAGGACCCAGTTGAGTTAATTATTTTATACTGACTTTATAAAATAATTTAAAACTCATGAATATTATGATTACTTATGCTCTTAATCTGAATTCTATTTCTAGACACGTGTATGTATGATTATTTCTTTGATTACACATAGAGTGGGATTCTATATGAGTCAATAAACTCAATGGGTTGGGCAATAACATTATATATGGTGAATATTAATAGTTGAAGGAATCTACATCCTGTAAATTTGGATTGATGATATCCCCTTGAGAAAGCTTATAAGTTTTGATTGTATCAAATCTTGCAAGTGGATTTTGAATCCGATACATCAAATAAGTTAAGTGGATAAGTCTCAAGGATAATAACAGCCAATTAAATTATATTGTCAGTATTTAAATTTAATTGGTGGATATCTGTAATATTAACGTGGGGAGATAATAAGTATTTAATATTAATGCTCGAAAATATAAATTTGAATGTGATTAGGAGTACAATTATAATTCTTTAGTAGAATGAATTGTAATTTACGTAATTGAATCCTTACCCGGGATAGGATTGGGAGATTTGATTACGTGGGAAGTCCTTTTCATATTTGCCTATTGGTCCCTGTTGTAGCCCTATAAATACCCTCTCAGTTTGTTGCTAGGGTGAACGTTTTTAAGGAAAAAGAAAAATAAGAAACCCTAGGTCGGCCGAGAGATCCCACCATCTTATGAGAGAAGGAAGGTATTTTTGGGAATACGGCGGAAGGCTAAAAGGTTGAGGTCGAGCAATCGAATCAAAGTATTCCAAGGTTCAAATCTGAAGGTATGATCTTATACTCATAGATTAGAACGGTAAAATTTTTTTGTATTACTCATATACGTTATAGCCGTGATCTTGGGGGTATTCCGTGCTCCCCAACAAAAGGGACAGTCAACTATTTTTGGCTTAATAAATATAAAATAAATTTCAGCTTTAAGAATCATTTATTGCCATCTGTCCTGATTAATAGCTGCTGCTGTCATCATCATATTCCTCATATCCATCTCACACTTATCATCTATAATTTAATGATTATAGATGAATAATGTTTCCTTGGAACTTCTAGTTTTTCTGCAATTGACTTGTAAACCAATTAACTAGAAGCATTGCATGCTCATTCCATCTCATATCTTCTATCCTCTTAACAGAGTGCCTTACCAATACTTGGTAGTACTTGTGAAGTCAGTGTTTCGGTATACCTTGCCTTGCATGAAATAGGGATATATGGTGAAAGGATCATAAAATCTACAAATGAAATCGTAGTTACAACAGAATCACTATGAGAACATGTAGCAATTAAAATGGGGTGATAGACTCATTAACAAGCAGTTAAGCTGAAAAATGAAGCTTGAGATGACCAGGTAATTCAAATCCTTGCTGGGCTGAAAAATTATCAAAAGAGGCTCAGACATGATATAGATGGAAATGGTGCTAGTAAGCTACAGAATGAAACAAGCAATTCTCAGAGAAAAGCAACAAACTTCAAGACTACAAGATATAAATTTGGCACCTAAAATTGCAGATAAGAATGTATAGGAGTGAAATGTAGGATGATGTATTGAGGCTCAGAATCCTTTTTGGAAGAGATGAATGATGATGGCAGGTGCAATTATGAGTTGCAAATATTTTTGTGAACCTTCTTTTACTCGTCTAGTAAGCTAGTAAGCTACAGAATGAAACAAGCAATTCTCAGAGAAAAGCAACAAACTTCAAGACTACAAGATATAATTTGGCACCTAAAATTGCAGATAAGAATGTATAGGAGTGAGACGCAGGATGATATATTGAGGCTCAGAATCCTTTTTGGAAGAGATGAATGATGATGGCAGGTGCAATTATGAGTTGCAAATATTTTTGTGAACCTTCTTTTACTCTTGTCTAGTAAGCTAGTAAGCTACAGAATGAAACAAGCAATTCTCAGAGAAAAGCAACAAACTTCAAGACTACAAGATATAAATTTGGCACCTAAAATTGCAGATAAGAATGTATAGGAGTGAAACGCAGGATGATAAATTGAGGCTCATAATCCTTTTGGAAGAGATGAATGATGATGGCATGTGCAATTATGAGTTGCAATTGTTTTTGTGAGCCTTCTTTTACTCTTGTCTAGTGTGATAACCTTCACAATATTTGTGTCTCTTCATATCTTGATTTATCATTCTGTGTAAGGTTATGTTTTCCCCTTCAACTTGTCAAATGCCCTGGCCTCAGAAAAAAAGAGGGAGATTATATACCACTTGCTGTTGCATATATCTATTACACGTAATCATATTATCCAAATTAGTTCACCATCACTTAATAACATTTGCATAAAGACTAAACTAGGTTTGATGGACTAGTTAATAAATCTTCACTTTGTATTTTTTCAGTCATGCCATGAGCACCTGGAACCTGGATGTGGTTCTCTAAGGTAGTGTTTGATAGAAAAAATATTATCCATGGATAAGTGAACGGGATAGAGTTTGTCCTATGGCTATCCCTAGGGATATCCCTTGGCTATCCCATTGATCGATCATATCAAATGCAAAAAGGTAAATCCATAGGATAACTTTTTTTTACTTTTATTTGGAGGGATAACCAACTATTTCTGCATTTTCTAAGAAATAAATCGAGGGGATATTCCATGGTTAACCATGGTTAACCATGGATTATCCCTTTGGTTAACTTTATTCCCAGCTATTCCTTATAGTTATGGCTTTGGGAATAAGAGGGGATATCCACTATTTCAAACACTACCTAAATATTGGAGCAGAAAATGGCTTAAATAACTCATAATTGTGTGTGAAAATCGTAATTATAACCAGTTTTAAGCACTTTCAAGTCATATGCTGTTTGCATGGCAACAGTTTGACCATGATTGGACAACAAAATAGTGGTCCACCAAGTGACAAATAAGAACACCAAGGCCAATACAAAATTCCATGAAATTCTTCTGTTCTTCCAAAGGACAATATCTTGTACCATTATTCGAATCAATTTAGTTGAAAATAAACCTGTGTACTTGGCCATGTGAATCCTTATTTTCAGCCCTCAGTCTCATCATGGGTTCAACTTTGAAAGCAAATTGCAATAAAAAATATTTATTGTGATCTAGATTTTCTTTCTTTTTTTTTTTTTTTTTGCAGGTGGATGTTGGATCAACTTAGAAAAGCTTATAGACAAAACCATTCAAAATAAGTTTTAAGTACCATGGGATGTAGGCATCCTGGGTTTTTCATGGAACGGGATGCGTTGTGTCTCAACACTCAAGATGATAGTTGTCCTATTCTATCCTCATTAATTTTTCGACTAGTCTTGTACTGGCACTTGGTATGGTCGGCCACCCTACCATCCCACCAAAATTTAAAACCTTCATTCAAAATTTCATAGTTAAGGATGAAATACAAATTATCATTCTTTGATATTACAATAACCTTTATATGGTTTATGAATGGTGATACTGATCAGGTTTTGCCCTTGAATCCACTTTGTTGGCGTTCTTAGATTCCTAGGCTCTTATATTGAACAAGATCTCAAAGATATGTTCTGTGCCCAAAAAACACATACTCTGGACAAAAACAGAATAGATCATTTTGAGTTGGTCTCCAATTTTACTAAAGCCACCATAGCCTTGACAACCATAGTTCATACCAGATTTCATCAGCCTATAGGTATTACCAAATGCTATCTAGTTCATTTAAGGTATGACCAAGATTGATCTGATATATTGCGACTTTGGAACTAGCATCAATTTTGTAAAGCTGTAGCACCTTTTTAACTCCTATCAAATATTATTTTATGTACCCCAGGTATTACTGATAACTGTCAGACAAATGTTTGTAAGCATTTCAGAAACATAGGATATATCCTATGCTTCTGAAATGCTTAGCCCCTTAACAGATCACTTATTGATATGACAATATGAATGAACTTTCATTCTACCAGCATGTTACTACGTTCTTTCCATGTGACATGCAGCTGATATATGTGGTCTTGTGAATGCAGCTACCACCTAGCTGAAAAGAACATTCCTTCCATTCATGGATATACTTTAGGTCTGAAGCTTGAAGAGTTTATATTTGATGACTTTGCTTGTTCTCCATCAACTGCACTATTTGAGGTTGGTTCTCTATGGATTCTTTTTGCACTCTTCCTTTGAGAGTGATTTTATTTTCATTGGCAATTAGCATGGCTTGTTATCGCTGCTTTGATGAATACCTGGGGAAGACATGGTTGAGTAGTGGGTGAAGGAAAAAAACAATCAATATTCAAGGCGAGATTGCATTCTAGGTGGAGTAACCACCAACCAATATTCAAGTTGCCAGACTTCTCTGGTAATACAAGCATCGGAATATTATCCACAAAATTAACATAAAATGTGTGCTACAACGCCATAAGATATATCCATGGACTGAAAGCAATTTGGTCTTATCACCTATAATGAGATGTGTGTAATTCTTATTGCCTGCCAAATTTTCCTGTTAAAGCTTCCTGAAGTGTCATCTTTTAGTGTTGATAGTTAAAATCAAGTTACAGCACATTTGTTTGTGTGCAATATGTTGTGTAGTGAGAGAATCCAGTAGTCCATTTATAATTCACTAATGTCTGTTACCAACTTCTTTCAATGTTATATCATTTCATTTGACTGGCATGTTAATTGCTTGCAATTTGGTTGAGCACTGTTGCCGCCGGGATCTGTCCTCCGACTCGGGCGTGGTCGGTCTCCTGATCGGGCTTCCTCCTGGACGGACCTGCACAGAAGTCCTCACGCAAGAGGCGTTGGGGGTGGCCTTCCGCGGAAGACCCTCCGATGCTCAAGTCAGTGGAGATCGACGATCAACAGAAATGAGGAGAAGGATCTCTCAGGGGAGTCCCTCCAGGGGCGGCCAATCGGGGAGCTCGTGGGGAGCACCGACGGCGGAGGAGGAGGATGAGCAGTAAGAGAGAGAGTGAGTGAGAGCGAGAGCAAGCGTAAGCCAGGAGCTGTGTACGGAGGCTTGTGCGCATACCTGAGAGAATCTGGGCATGTCATATTTATAGGCAATCACCTGGATCTTGAGCGCCTTCTGGAAGGTTCGAAGGTTGTTAGGATACGGAAATGATTTGAATCAAGCTATTGTAAGGCCGGTGGGATCCGTATCTTGTTCGTTGAAGGGTCGACGACTGGGAGGGCTCTCTGATGGTCTGAGATCTGATGAGTGCGTAGGTCCTAGGCCGTTATTGTAGATCCTAGACCACTCCTCGATATGATTCTTTGTTTGGATTCTGTTACGCTAGGCCTGGGCTCTCCCGCGTCGGGTTCCACGGAGTGTGTGTCGAGCCATGGATTGCTCGGGGTTACTCGGCGAACCGAGCTATGGGTAGCTCGGGGGAACCGAGCTATGAATGGCTCGGGGAAATGTTGCTCGGGAGAACCGAGCTATGGGTAGCTCGGGGGGACCGAGCTATGGGAAGCTCGGGGAAGTCGAGCTATGGGTTGCTCGGGAGAGCCGAGCTATGGGAAGCTCGGGGGGAGCCGAGCTATGGGTAGCTCGGGAGAACCGAGTTATGGGTAGCTCGGGGGAACCGAGCTATAGGTGCTCGGCCCATTGGACCACATTAGTTAGCTCGTTCTTCATGGGCGTAATGTAGCGGGCAGGGGGATGGGGCTGATCTTAGCCCCTTCGCACGGTTATCAACGCAATGGCAATTTTACCCCTCAACACATGCCCCCACTCCCTAGTTCGAAGCGTAGGTTCGGGCGTATAGAGTATAGACTTAGGTGGCGCAATCCGAACGGGGGGACATGTATTTGACAGCCTACGCAATGATGCCCTAATTAATGCTGTGGGGCCGTCTTGCCTTTTCAAGGTGGATCCATCGTTCCTTAGGAGGGAAGGCAACAACTGGGGAAGCGCCACATAGGAGATCTCGATTTTCACGGCGCCCGTAGTGGCAGTTCCGGATGCCTTGGTTGAGATGCCTCATCTTTACCCTGAGACATTTTCCTTGGAAAAAATGGAGTCGTGGCGGCACCATCCCTATTTGAAGAGCTCTTTCGCTTTCCCTTAGAGAACTTCGTCTTTCCGTTTTCACAGCGATCTTGCTCAGCATCTCTTGCGATTGAAGACATGGTGAGTCCGAGTGATCAGGCTTCGGAGGTGACCTTGGTGGACCCGGAACGGATACGCCGCCTGTACAAGATCCCCCAGGATGTTACCTTGTTGCTCCCGACGGCTGAGGACAGGGTAACATCCGGATTGGGAGACAGAGCGTTCTGCTACGAGGAAAGTTTGAGGGCAGGTCTTAGGTTTCCTCTTCATCCACTGGTGCGGGAGGCGATGAAGTTCTACAATATATGCTTCACCATGGTGGCTCCCAACAGTTGGCGCAACCTCATCGGATTTATCTCGTTGTGCAACCGTGTTCGGAGTGACCGCGACCCTTCCGATGTTCAGGGTGTGCTTCAATCTGGTCTCTGGGAGGGCCTCATAGTGGCCTTACATGGCCCCCGGAGGTCCTTCAAGATGATTTCGGATAACCCATCGTCGATAAAGGAATGGAAGTCGCGATTCTTTATAGTCAAGGGGAATATCGGCTCGGATTTCCCTCGGGTGTGGGGACAATACGTAAAGGATCCAGAAGCGCACCCGGAGTTAACCGAGTCAGAGAAAAAGGATCTGATCGTGTTGCGCGGCAGTCGAGCGCTTCCAGCCAGTGTCCTTCTATCGAAGGACGCTCTCTTCATGGCCGGATTGAGTCTCGTCGATCCTCGCGGTGAGTATCACTTCGCAGCCAATAGCTTAATGTCGCTCCATCTTGATTTTTGTGCGAACTAACAGGCGAATCACGTTGCCCCTACAGCCGAAAGGTCGGCACTCGCAGACCAGATGAGGGAGGAGCTGGGAAAGCACCACAGGAGATCCGGCTCCAGCAGCAAGCATCGGGCCGAGAAGAGGTCTCGCCCTTCGGCTCCCGCCCTAGGGGGATCAGGAGAGACGGTGATGATCGGCACTCCTCATCGCCACGGGCCGAAAATATCAAAGTTCCGGCGGTGCATGATCTTTCGGCGCCGGAGGAGGGTCTGTCCGGAGGAGAAGATCGGGACGCCGCAGGGGTTTCGGAGGAGGCTGCTGGAATTTCCTCCCCACCTGTTGTCGTTTTGTCCGACGATGGCGAGGGAGCAACGCCGGTTCACTTGGGGGCCCCCGTGGGGGGCGGCTCGGTCTCCCTCATTGGAGGCCGGTAGCTCAGAGTGGTTACAGGCGGAGGTGGGAGCGACCTCCGCTTCGATCGAAGTGGGAGAAATGGTTACGGCTGCTGAGGTTCAGCCTGGGCTACTGGTGGGAGAGCCAGCAGGCGACGAAGGGATGGCTGAACCTGCCGAACCATCGATCGAACCTCACGGGGTGCTCTCTGATGAGGGGCCTTCCGCCGAGGCACAGGAGGCCCTGGGGGAAGCCGAAGTTCCCGAGGAGTCTGTCGGGGTAGGGGAGTGTTCGAGGAGGCAGAAGCAGAAGAGGGGGAAGAAGGAGATGGAGGGGAAGAAGGAGAAGGAGGGGAGCCGTCGAGCGAAGGGGACGTTCGGGCCGGGGCTCCCCTCGCCGGAGTCGAAATGCCCGAGGCTTCTCAAATGAGGGCTCTGGCGGAGGAAGCCGGCCAACCGAGGGCCTTATGGGCCACGGGTTCCCAGGTTGGCTCCCTGAGCGCGGACTTCCACTCACGCGACCCGGAGGTGAGTGCCATGTTCTCCGCTTTAATGTGGTCTGCATTCCAAGGGGGAGAGGGTTCCTCGACCGGAGGGAATTATCCGGAGGACCTTGTCGAGATGGCCTTTAGGTACACCGGGGTGCCAAATGAGGCTTTTCTTCTTCCCGAGATCGACGATCTTGCCCTTACGAGGATTGCTACGGATTACGCGTCTCGGGTAAGTAGTCGCACTGAAGTAGGGTCTTTAGTCAGCTAGTTCGACTGTATTCTTTATGTGTGCAATCTTTTTTTTTTGCAGAATGCCCTGATCATGAGGGCGCTGAAATGGCGCTTGCATCTGGCTGTTGGAGCTTGGGCTCGGGCCCGCCAGGAGGTCGATCACCTCAAGGAGAGGGTGGATTTTACAGATAAACTTTTTCGAGCCCTGGTGGTCCTTCAGAGGGAGCTCGAGGAGGCTCGCAGGGTTCTTGCAGTTGAGAGGGAAAGAGCCTCCAACTCGCCACACAGGTCAGTGAGCTTCAAGGCTTCCGCGAGCAGTCCGAGAAGCTCAGTCTGGAGCTATCTCAGATCAAGGCGGAGCACGAGAGCAAGGTCAATTCTATGCAACAGTTCTTTGATAAGAGGTGGGACCAGTTGAAAGCCAGCCATGCAGAAGATAAGGGCAACTAGAGCAAGAGGCTCGAGGAAGAAGAGCATAGGTGTCGGCGGCAGCAGGACCACCTCACCCGTCTGAATAAAGAGCTTGCCGACACAAAGGATCGGCTAAAGTGGTCGGACGAACGAGCTGCTCGACTTTTCGACGAGCTCGACTATGCCCATCAAGAAATTGGAGACACTCAGTCCCGGGTGGACGAACTCAAAGAGAACCTCCGTCAAAATCAATCGGCTAAGTCTAGGGCTCTCAATAGGGTCCAAGTGCTGGACGGTGAATTAGCCCGGCGGAACGAGCAGGTAGGCCGTTATCTGTTTTATCCATTCCGGTTTTTCGACTTCTGCCTTACTTGATTCTTGTCTGTAGTTGAACAAGATGAGCCAGGAGTTTCAGGAGCGGTTGGCGGCATTCGGAGAGGAGGCGGCCTCGAGGCACCGAAGGATCTCCGAATTGGAGAAGCAATTAGCCGAGGCAAACGCGCGGGCCTCTTCAGCGGTGGAGGAGTACAAGAACTCTACCGAGTTTGCCGACGAACGCAGGGTGGCCTGCGCCGATGCATTCCAGCTCGGCGAAGAGGAGGCACGGGCTAAGATTGCTCAGACTTATCCTGACCTGGACCTGTCTTGTTTGGAAGCCGAGTATTATGAGACACGCACCCCAGGGGCCGAGGAAGACGAATATGGAGAGATTTCTGACGTCGATCTCGAAGCTGTTCTGGGAGTTGACGTTGCCGCCGAGGTATCCCGGCGGGATACCGCCGAGGAGGGGGGGCCAAGCGACGCTCCCGCTGGTGCTGCCGCAGGAGACGCCGGGTTTGATCCCAAGTCTTGACCCTTTGGGGGCCCATATGTATTTTCTTTCTTTTGTTTTGTAGTTTGATCGGAAATCAGTAAACGGGTCAACCGTTTTTCATTTGTTTGTCTTTCCTGGATGGTTTCCTGTCTTGAATTTTAGTCCCAACTGCGAGCGCTGCTTGGTTGGTTTTCGGCTCAAATTTGAGGAAACATCTTGGTCGAGGCCAAGGCATAGGGATAGCCCCAACGAAAGAGTCGAGCGACAACACAGCTTGGTACAAAAGGAGGTTGAGAGACGATTCAATTCGGCTTTAACCGAATGGCACAGTGGTTCGGCTAGGGCCGAGGGAGAAGTAGCTCGGCTAAGGCCGAGGGACAAAGTAGCTCGGCTAGGGCCGAGGGATAAAGTAGCTCGGCTATGGCCAAGGTAGTCCGCCTCATCAATAGCCAAACTGAGATCGTGCCTTCGACGAAAAGAGGGGAGTTTGTCCCCGAGCAGGGGGTTTGTTGAACCTTCGCTATCATCCCCCTATTCTTTTTGGTGAAAAGAGGGTTTGGCCTTCATATCTATTTATTAACCCTGTCAGTGCTTTGCCTTTCCAAAGGCAGGTCGATTTTTATTTCACCGAAGTAGGCGGTACGGCTCTGCAGCCAGCAAAAGGTCGCCCAGCACTTTCCGACAAACCTCTACTGTGTCGATCTCTTCCAACGCAGGTCGCTTTGGCGTGTGGTGTAAGTGCTTATTTGCTATTGGAGGATGTCGTTTTCGCGGGACGATCCCCCGGATCCGTCAGTATCTGCAAGATCGGCGGACGGTCTTCTGCATTTAAAGCTCGTGATCCGGGATCAGAGGTAATCTTTTGGCATATGTCATGGCTCGGGCGACGTACTTGGCGTGCATTGGGGGGCGCTGTTTTCATTTCAGGAGGCCACGTGGTGGCGTGGGTTTAGCGTTTTGAGTCTCGGGGCTTTCTGCTCTGATAGTTGTTCCCGGTTCGTCTTCGCCTATAAAAAGGGGAAAGAGGGCTGTGTTGGGCCATCCCAAAGTTTTCTTTTCTGTAAATTATGAAGATACACACGATACCTTTCTCTCTGGAGCTTAGAGCGGGAGGACCGAGCTTTCCTCCTACAAGTCATCATCGTCCTCCGGACAGCTGGGGTGATGAAGGAGCTGCTGGGGGGTGGCTTGCCCTTAAGAAAGGAGCTCCGAAGACGTATGGAGAGCGCATAAGAGGTTCGCAGAGATCGCATGGAGAGTGCACATATACGCTTCCTGTGTGACCTTTGCGGTTCACCTTCGGGGATGTAGGGTAGGAAGTGTACGCGGGCTCCCCATGACTTGCATGAACTTCTCCTCCTCCCCTGGTCCGGATTCCTGGGCTTGTCCGCCCAGGGAATCTTTTGCCACATGAGGAGGGGGTGATGGTGTGTCGCCCGCTGGTACATTACCTTTCGACTTGGGCAATGGCTAGCTGTACACACTAGATTTGGGGGAGTGCCCTGGTATCAGGGTCCACGATCTTCCCTCGTACTCGTCGGAGGGCCCTTCGGTTGGGTGGTTTGGGACAAAAGCCATCCACCCTTTCTGATTTCTCTGATATCTCGGTTGGAACGTCGAGATATCATTATTAACCAAAGCTGGTCGCAACGGTCGGGCCGAGTCGTCCGCTCATTATCAGCGCGAGCTAATTGGTTCGTGGCTTGCCTGATTTGTTGGACCGGATGCCGAAGCATCATAGCCACCCAAAGCTGCTTTGGAGCAGTTTGCCTGAGTTATGTACTCGTTTTTATTTCATGCATTTCAATGCACTTGTAATGCCTCTCAGGCGGTTGTAATTCGTTTCGATGGTAATGAAATAAAGAAAGTTTTGTTCTTTCTCCAAGTTTCTGTTTCTTTTGTGCCGAGAGTTGTTGTTGGCAATGAAACGAGGCGCATGGATATCGCTCGTTCTTGGCCGAGGATTTCGCGCTATCTGACCTAGTCGGGGCTCATAAGCTGCCCGAATTCAGATGGAACTCTGGAGATTGTTTTGCAGTAGAACATATTCCTTAACTTTGGTCGAAGCTCAGAGATTTATTACTTGGCCCTGCCGAGGTTCGGAGACTCATGACTCGGCGTAGCCAAGGTTTGGAGAATAGTTTCTCGGCCCAGCCGAGGTTCGGAGATTAGTTGCTCGGCCCAGCCGAGGTTCGGAGAATAGTTGCTCAGAGGGATACTTGGTCGCCACCGAGATTCCTGATGTTTGGTTCCCGTGAGATTCGACGGGGACCGCCAAAGCAGAACAGGCGGTGCATGGGGATGCCCGATATTTATGTTTTGGTGGTTTCCGAGGAAAGCGAGCTAGAGCCATCTGATGTTGTGCCTTTTCATTTCCTCGCGCTCCTCGAAGGCGGCAGATTCGAGGAGATCCAATGGGGTTTCGGGAATGTTTATTCTGTGAGGGCCCGGCAAATTGGAAGGAACCCAGTTTCTAGAGAAGGAGGGGGGTTCCCGAGCAATTCGTCGACATTTACCGATTTTTCTCGGAAGGGGCGTGACTCCTCGTTTCTTGTGGGCACCAGCCAAAGTGGCGACATGTGGCGGATTCTCATGGGTCGGGATTTATGACCCGACTGCTCGAGATACTCGCTCGGGGGGTATGGTATAAATATGGATGAGCGGGTATGGCTTCTCAGGGTGAAGGGCGATCGTCCGAAGAATCAGGCGTAGTTAGCAGTGGCCGCAGGGGCTTCCGGGGAGGCCGTTCCTCCGTGACTGTTGACGGCATGGCCCTGGCGTCGGCACTGGCGGGCCACAAGCAGCTCGAGAGGTCGGTCAAGGAGTTCCTTGCCATTTCTGCGAGGGAGGCCGAGGCTCTCTGTCGGGTCGTTGACCAGCAGGAGGGGGTGATAGCGTCCCTCCGTCAACAAGTTGCCGAGCTGACTCGGCGCGTGGAAGACCTGGCAGCTCATAGGGGGAGATAGTAGGCCTCTGCGAAGGCCATTTTTTTCACTTTTTCTTTTTGTACTTTTCCTTATAATAATAAAGAGTAAAGTCCTTTTTTTGGCAATCCTTTTGTTTTATGTTGAGACCGTTGTTTGGTTCAAGGAAAAACTGTTTGTCCCTGTTCGAGCCAAAGGGGGACCTGGGCGGTCCCGTGGGCTTACGCGATAAACCGTGGTCTCGTTTGCGGAGCGAGACAGGCGCTTGGGTGATAGGGTGCAAGGATATTGCTTGGGGATTTAGCAGTAGGGGGAATCTAGCAGGGATATTACTCGAAGAATAGTCGCTCGGCCCAGCCGAGGTTCGGAGAATAGTTGCTCGGCCCGGCCGAGGTTCGGAGAATAGTTGCTCGGCCCGGCCGAGGTTCGAAGATTAGTTGCTCGGCCCGACCGAGGTTCAGAGTTTAGTTGCTCGACCCAGCCGAGGTTCGGAGATCAGTTGCTCGGCCCAGCCGAGGTTCGAAGATCAGTTGCTCGGCCCAGCCGAGGTTCGGAGAACAATTGCTCGGCCCAGCCGAGGTTCGGAGATTAGTTGCTCGGCCCATCCGAGGTTCAAAGAATTCCTGCTTAAACAGATAACTCGGTCGTGCCGAGGTTGGTAAGCAGCATCTGTTTTTCCTCACAATTTTTGGTAATATAATTTGTGGTGATTTATGTCATGAATTATGAAACTGCATGCCAGCAAAAATTTAAGAAGGCAAGCCTATAGAGGGCGTACCCTACTGGTGATACTTGCAGAGATTGTCCGAATTTCATGTCCGAGGGATGGACTTCTGCTTAGATCTTGCAGCTTGTAGGTCCCGGGTCCGACGACCTCTGCCACTTGGTAGGGGCCTTCCCAGTTTGGAGCTAGCTTCCCCTGCTCCAGCGGTTTGGAGATAGATACTTTCCGGAGAACGAGGTCACCAGGCAAGAAAGCTTTCCCTTTGACTCTGGAGGCATGGTAACGAGCCACTCTTTGCTGGTAGGCGGCTATTCTGATCCAAGCTTTTTCTCTGATTTCTTCCATCATATCGAGGTTGGCGCGGAGCTGCTCGTCACTAGCTTCCTCCGAGTAGCTTTCCATCCGCAGGGAAGGGAGTCCTACCTCCACAGGGATGACAGCCTCTATGCTAAAGGCCATTCGAAATGGGGTCTCGCCTGTGGGCACTCTCGGGGTGGTGCGGTAGGCCCATAAGACGTGGTGCAACTTGTCTGCCCACCTACCTCGGGCTCTGGAGAGCCGAGCTTTGATCCCTTGGAGCAAGGTTCGATTGGTTACTTCGACTGCTCCGTTGGCCTGCGGATGTCCAACCGAGGTAAGGTGGTGATGGATCCCGTGCTCCTCGCAAAACTGACGAAATTTTGGATTATCGAATTGTCTGCCGTTGTCAGTGATGATGGTGTGTGGGAGGCCGAAGCGGCAGATGATAGACTTTCACACGAAGTCCTTGGCCCGAGCCTCGGTTATTTGTGCAACTGCCTCCGCCTCGACCCATTTAGTGAAGTAATCGATGGTAATGAATAAAAATTTCCGCTGCCCCGTGAGCGGAAACGGGCCGAGAATGTCCATCCCCCACTTGGCAAAGGGCTAGGCGGAAGAAATGGGGACCAAGCTGGCAGAGGGGAGCCTCTGAATACTAGAGTGTCTTTGGCATGGGTCGCAAGCTCGGACAAGGTTGTCTGCATCCTTCTGCATGGTTGGCCAATAGTAACCTTGACGCAGCACCTTGTGGCACAGGGACCGGCTCCCCAGATGGTTGCCACAAATTCCCTCGTGCACCTCCCGAAGGGCATAATCAGCTTCAAATGGCGGAGTCATCTGAGCAACGGCATGGAGAAGGACCGCTTGTAGAGCTGGTCATCAATCAACACATAGTGGGTAGCTTGCAGCTTTAACCTTCTGGCTTCTCTTGGATTGGCTGGGAGCGACCCTTCTTTGAGGTACTTTAGGATGGGGTTGAACCATGATGGTTCGGCCTCAACTTGCATCACTCGGTCAGCTTCCGCGATACTAGGTCTCTCAAGGTCTTCAGGTGGAATTTTCGTTCGGCGTCCATTGATTCCGCGGTCGCCAGCTGAGATAGCAGGTCGGCACGGGCATTTTCAGATCTAGGAATCTGAATGATCTCAAATTCGGGGAAATGGAGAGTAGGCTCCGAACCTCATGGAGATATCGGATCATGTTCGGTTCCCGGGCCTCAAACTCCCCTCGCACGTGACCTGCCACCAGCTGGGAGTCGGTGAAGGCATTCAGTTTCTCCACCTTAAGGCTGCGGGCGATCGGAGACCGGCCAGCAGGGCTTCATATTCAGCTTCGTTGTTGGAGCCGGGAAGGAGAAGCGGACGCCATATTCAAAAGTCGCCCCCTCCGGGCTGGTGAGGACCAAGCCCGCTCCAGACGATGGGCGTTGGATGACCCGTCAACATGGAGGAGCCACCGGGCGCCAGATTTTGGTTTCTCGAGGGAGTCAGGGGTGGAGCCGTCCTCCGGATGGTACACTCGAGGAGGAAGTCGGCTAGCACCTGAGCTTTGATGGCCGGGCGAGGCTGAAATCGAATGTCGTGCTCGCTCAGTTCGACGGCCCATTTAGTCATTCTCCCTGATGTCTCCGGACGGTGGACCACCGCCTTGATGGGTTGGTCAGTCAGGACCGTCACAGAATGTGCTTGGAAGTATGGCCGCAACTTTCGGACTGAGGTGATCAAGGCCAACACCATCTTCTCGATCCGGGTATACCTCGTCTCGCGTCTCGGAGCAGTTTGCTGACATAATAAATTGGCTTCTGGGCCTTATTTTCTTCTCTGACCAGCACCGAGCAAACGGCACCTTCAGAGACAGCCAGATACAGGCACAATGTCTCCCCAGGATTTGGACTGCTGAGGAGAGGGGGAGAGCCGAGGTACTTCTTGAGATATTTGAATGATTTTTGACACTCGGGTCCACTGGAAATTCTTAGCCAACCGAAAAGTTTTGAAGAAGGGGAGGCATCTTTCGGCAGAGCGCGCCACGAAGCGGTTAAGAGCCGCTATCCTCCCGATTAGGCGCTGGACTCCTTTAATAGACGCCGAGGTGCCATCTGCTGGAGAGCTTGAATCTTTTGGGGGTTAGCTTCAATACCCCGTTGGGAGACCATGAAGCCGAGGAACTTCCCGGAGTTAACGTTGAAGGCGCATTTAGTTGGGTTGAGCTTCATTGATATTTGCGAGTGTTGCGAAGCTCTCCGAGAGATCCTTGACATGCTGTGATGCTTCTTTGCTCTTGACCAGCATGTCGTCGACGTATACCTCTATGTTCCGACCGATTTGTTCCTTGAATACTTTGTTGACCAACCTTTGGTAGGTGGCTCCTGCATTTTTAAGACCGAAAGGCATAACACGGTAACAGTAAGTACCTCGGTCGGTTATGAAGGCGGTCTTTTCCTCATCTTTGAGGCCATCCGGATCTGGTTGTAGCCGAGTAGGCGTCCATGAACGTCAGCATTTGGTGACCCGAGGTGGCATCCACAAGTTGATCAATCCGGGGGAGAGAGAAGTTGTCCTTCGGGCATGCTTTGTTGAGGTCGGTGAAGTCGATACAGATCCGCCACTTGCCGTTCGACTTCTTCACCATGACGACATTTGACAGCCAACTTGGGTAATTCACCTCCCGAATGAAGTTCGCCTTGATGAGTTTATCAACCTCCTCTTCAATAGCTCTCTGCCGTTTGGGGCAAAGCTCCTCTTCTTTTGCTTGATGGGTCGGTACATCTCGTCCACGTTGAGGCGGTGGATGAGAACTTCGGGACTGATTCCTGGCATGTCGGAGGCGGACCAGGCGAAGACATCGGCGTTGCTTCAGAGAAATTCGATCAGCTCCCGCCAAGATTTTCCTTTCAGCAGCGACCCGATTTTATGGTTCGGTCGGGACGAGCCTCGTCCAATGGTATTTCTTCTAGTTCCTCGGCTGGTTCCCCCCGTTGCTCGGCGAATTCCTCCCGAGCGTCTAGCCCATCAACTTCAGGCATTTTGGACTGAAGGCTGGTGACAAAACACTGCCGAGCCATAGTTTGGCTCCCTTGGACGACACCAATTCCTCGCTCGGTGGGGAATTTCATAGATAGGTGTGGGATGGAGACAACGGCTTTGAGAGACATCAGGCCGGGTCTTCCAAATATCGCATTGTAGGGCGACTGAGCTTAGTCACTAGGAAGTCCGTGTGAACAGTGGCCACAAGGGGCCAGGTTCCTGCCCGAACCGTTAGCGTTACGACCCCTTTCGGGACGATAACGTCACCGGTGAACCCCATAAGGGTGGAGTCCATGGCTTAGAGGTTTTCCATGAGCAATCTTATCTTGGCAAACACATCAAGGTACAAACATTCACGGAGCTTCCACTATCAACGAGGATCCGACTTACATCGTAGTTATTTAAATTGAGCGATACAACCAATGCATCGTCATGTGGGAACTGTATCCCTTGGAGATCGTCATGGAGAAGGAGAGCTCACCCATTCGCGCTTTCTTTGGCGCCGAGCCTTTATCATCATTTCTAGAGCTCAAGCCGCCGGCCTCTTCTATCACGTTAATGTGGCCGATCACGGGTGGATTGGGAGGAGGAGGAGGCTGAGCTCGGGCTGGCATCACCCCCTTGTCCTGGCTCGGGCGCCCTCCTGAACTGGTTCAGTCGGCCCCGCTGGATCAGCCTCTCAATTTCATTCTTCAGCTGCCAGCATTCCTCAGTGTCGTGGCCGTGCTCCCGGTGATAGCGGCAGTATTTGGTGGGGTCTCTCCGAGTTGGGTTCCCTCGGAGAGGGGTTGGCCGGGGGAGCTGGCGCTCTATCTCTATGAGGATTTGTGCCCTGGGTACAGTTAGTGGAGTGTACCGGTCGAATCGCCTGGGCGGGCTCGGGAGCGATTTCTTGGCGGCGGCGGGGGAGCTCTTTGGCGGCGAGGGGCTTAGCTGACGGATCGGTCGGTGCCTGTCCGAACCTTTAGGCTCTTTCTTCTTCGCCAGCTCGGCGCGAGCAGCTCTCCGTGATTCTTCGACCCTGGCGTATTTGTTGCCAGGGCCATCATATCGGAGAGGTTCGGGGGGTAGCTGACTTCCATCGCCATGTAGAAGTCGCTCTCTTCAAAACTCCCCCGCTAGGGCGGACATGGCCACCTCATGATTAAGGTGGTCCACCTCCAGCATGGCCTTATTGAAACGGCCAAGGTAATTTCTCAAGGACTCCCCCTCTCTCTGCTTAACCTCAAAGAGGGAGTCAGACCTTCATCGGTGACGGCGGCTACTGACGAACTGGCCAATAAAAAGATGGCTCAGCTCGTCGAATGAATCAACGGAACCTGGTTTCAAGGCGTTGAACCAGGTTCGGGTAGATCCTTGAGGGTGGAAGGGAAGGCGCGGCAGAGGATCACGTCCGATGCTCCGTGGAACATCATTATTGACCGGAAGCTACTGAGATGATCATCCAGATCAGAAGAGCCATGGTAGGGCTCGATGGCGGGTAGCTTAACATGGAGGGAATCACTTCCTCCATGATCCCTTTGGAGAAAGGGATGCCCTGCTCTGCCTTGGGCTGAGGCGGATGGGCCTGCTTGGCGGCGTCCAGCTCCTGACGCATCTCCCAGAGTTGTCGGCGGATCTCCTCTTCAGATGTAAGAGGAGGAGCCGGCGAGGAGAGCGCGGGGATGGCGTCGAATCATGACGGGAGGACACCGGAGAGAGGGACTGGGCTCGCCGAGATCTGGGAGGATCCCTGTTGTAGCCACCTTGTGGGACTGGTTTGTCCTCCTTGGGTCGGTGCGGGGGTCGCGGCTCCATGCGAACCAGAAGAAGAGGTGGCCGGAGAGAAAGGGGCAGCGGCCTCCTCAGGAGGCATGGAGCAGGGGCAGTTGCGAGGCGCTCCTAAACCAGATGGGTTAGGGCTTGGACTGCTGGACCAGTATGGCGAACTGATCTTGGGTCACCGGGATGGCTGGCGGCGACGGGTCTCAATGGGTGGCGGCTGCGGCGCCACGCTACTCATCAGATCAGGTCTCTGGGAGGCGACCTGGTCCTGGGCTTCAGAAGTTGCTCTTCTCCAATTAGCCATTGGAGAGGTTCTCTTTGGATCGAATCCTTGTCTCCCTTCTTCAAGTTTTAATGGGACTTGAGGTCCTTCCTCTAGCGCCAATCTGTTGCCGCCGGATCTGTCCTCCGACTCGGGCGCGGTCGGTCTCCTGATCGGGCTTCCTCCTGGGCGGACCTGCATAGAAGTCCTCACGCGAGAGGCATTGGGGTGGCCCTCGCGGAAGACCCTCCGACGCTCAAGTCAGTGGGGATCGACGATCAACAGAAATGAGGAGAAGGATCTCTTAGGGGAGTCCCTCCAGGGGCAGCCAATCGGGGAGCTCGTGGGGAGCGCCAACGGCGGAGAAGGAAGAGGATGAGCAGTGAGAGAGAGAGTGAGTGAGAGTGAGAGCAAGCGTAAGCTTGGAGCTGTGTACGGGGCTTGTGCGCATACCTGAGAGAATCTGGGCGTGTCATATTTATAGCAATCACCTGAATCTTGAGCGCCTTCTGGAAGGTTCGAAGGTTGTTAGGATACGGAGATGATTCGAATCAAGCTGTTGTAAGGCCGGTGGGATCCGTATCTTGTTCGTTGAAGGATCGACGGCTGGGAGGGCTCTCTGATGGTCTGAGATCTGATGAGTGCGTAGGTCCTAGGCCGTTATTGTAGATCCTAGACCACTCCTCGATATGATTCTTTGTTTGGGATTCTGATACGCTAGGCCTGGGCTCTCCGCGTTGGGTTCCACGGAGGTGTGTGTCGAGCCATGGATTGCTCGGGGGTTACTCGACGAACCGAGCTATGGGTAGCTCGGGGGGAACCGAGCTATGAATGGCTCGGGGAAGCCGAGCTATGGGTAGCTCGGGGAAGCCGAGCTATGGGTTGCTCGGGGGACCGAGCTATGGGTAGCTCGGGGGAACCGAGCTATGGAAAGCTCGGGGAAGCCGAGCTATGGGTAGCTCGGGAGAACCGAGCTATGGGTAGCTCGGGGGGACCGAGCTATGGGAAGCTCGGGGAAGCCGAGCTATGGGTAGCTCGGGAGAACCGAGCTATAGGTGCTCGGGGAAGCCGAGCTATGGGTTGCTCGGGAGAACCGAGCTATGGGTTGCTTGGGAGAACCGAGTTATGGGTAGCTCGGGGGAACCGAGCTATAGGTTGCTCGGCCCGTTGGACCACATTAGTTAGCTCGTTTTCATGGGCGTAATGTAGTGGGCGGGGGGATGGGGCTAATCTTAGCCCCTTCGCACGGTTATAATGCAATGGCGATTTTACCCCTCAACAAGTACAATGCCAAATTTGCATCAGACCTATCTGCAATATCACATTCATGGTGAAAGAGAGACCAGAAGCTACTTTTTTTTTTTTTCAATTACTCCTTGTACCGGCTAAACTAAGCCAACATCCAAT
This sequence comes from Calamus simplicifolius, assembly GCA_900491605.1. Taxonomy (NCBI): domain Eukaryota; kingdom Viridiplantae; phylum Streptophyta; class Magnoliopsida; order Arecales; family Arecaceae; genus Calamus; species Calamus simplicifolius. Next base: position 1,323,849 of record UESW01004015.1, read on the forward strand.
GCTTGATGCTTGGCAATAACTAGTTTTCGTGTGGGTGGTTAAATTAGGGATGGCAACGGTCCGGGGCGATCTATACCGATCCATGTTAGAAAAAATGTTCATTCGCCTCGTTAAGCCATTATAGTTAACGGGGCGGGGACGGATACCCGCCGGGCAAATGGTACCCATTGGGTACCCGTTTGCATAAAAATATAAAATTATTTTATTAAATTTATAATTTATTAAAATTAAAAAAATAATTTTTTTAGGATAAGATAGATCAATCGATAACAACCAATCGTTGATATTGATACATCTAACACATTAGCTTTAACACAGTAACAAACCAGATAGGAAATGATCTATCAAATTCTAATTGCATTTCAAATGTATATATATATATTTTTATTTTTTTAATTTTAATTTTTAATATATATATATTTAAAATTTAAATATTATATAAAGCTAACGGGGATGGAGATGGATAAACGGGGATGGGGCAGAGAATTTCGTTTCCGAGCCATTTATCCGTTTAGTCATTAATTAAAAATTTTGTTACCCGTTAAGCCGTTTAAACTGATTCTTCGATCCGTTAAAAATAGTACCATGGTAAACGAAAAAAAAAAAAAATTGTCATCCCTGGGTTAAATTGTGTTGAGAAATGCGGCTGCTTAAATCTCCTCATGGTCAGTTGCCAATGCCTCATTTGGTCGACCATTGTACCAGGTGCTTGCTACTAAATCCAAAAGGCAACATGGATCTTTGGTCGTTTCAATTTCTATTGTTTATATTATTTTGCAAGCCTCGTCTCTGTCTCCCATAATTAATTTTATATATGGAAAAGGGAAAAACATCTTGTTGGTGGCTTGGATTGGATAACTTGGCCTTGAGGACACCTCCCTTGTAGAAAAGAATGGCGCCTTGTTTTCAAACTAAGCAGAGAGGAGGATGGAGGGATGAGGCCGACCTAATCTTGTTCGCCCCTCTTTAGGCCTTCTTAGACTCTGACCAAAGATTACAAAGGCGATGGTCCTCAAATCGATACTGTACATGTGGTCTAATTAAGGTTGACTTATAGCTCCAAACTTAGCTGGCATGATGTAGACTAGTTTATGCATTCGAACTAATTTTATAACCTAAACTCTTCTCTAATGAAATCTGATTAATCTTTACTTAATTTTTAAGAAAATAATAATAGGACATTTTCTAATTGGAGATGGATGACACTAGCTAG